>CCAG010003527.1:0-15652 GCA_001077435.1 Glossina morsitans morsitans | reverse complement strand
GAAGTATAAATGAAATATTTCACTTAAAACCATATTAGCACTGTCGAAAGCTGCCATAATCGCCATATAGACCGAATTATCACCAGGTACCAAGCGACTTGCGATAAGTCAAATTCCCCTAACACTACTAGAGACTAGACACACCCCGTGAGTTGTGAAACGTTCACCAAATTGCCAATAAAAGCAACGTCTTCCAAATAGATAAAAACATCTGGGCAATGTAGCAATCAGGAACCTTTCTGCAAGCGATCACGAATTCGGTAGTCGTAGATCTGGGACATTAAAATAGGCAAAAAAGAAAAAAGTTGTAATGGCAATTACAGCGTCACCTTCAGTTTGATTCAACATGCTATTCCTGAGAGCATAAGAGCTTTGGGGAAGAACTCCCACAGATTGAAGATCAGCTTTAAGTTGAGTATCTGCGAATAAGCCTGAATGTTGAACGCACTGAATTCAAATTTTAACTAATAAAAGGGGTGCGTGCTTTAAATTCAGCACAAGAATCTAACTTTAGCCGCACTTGCTCTTCGTATAGTTTACATCAATTGAAGGAAAAGGAACAAAGTTATTTCGTCGCAATTGGCAGTGCTGCAAGCGAATTGGATACCCTCCGCTTCGACAAAGAGTTTTCGTTTTATCACGGAAGGTATTACGAGTAGATGGAACTCATGCAGTTAAAATTTTCACGAAAGTTTCCACAGTAATGTACGAATATCCTGAATGTGAATTTGATATTTGAGCAAGTTCGACTAAGTTTTTTCCCAAACGCGAAAACCTATTCTGAAGACTGTTTACTTGACAGGTTATAACTGTTCACAGATATCAACCACGACTTTCGTAAAAAAATGCTCAACAGTTCTTTTTCTGCAATTCATTTAATTACTTAATTTGTTGAATTAGTTTCTTATTGATTGAACAATAAATACCTTTTACGAAACACTATGACTAACTTAAGCTGATTACTAACAAGCGATTTCTATTTTAACATTAGACAAAAAACAAATATATTAATTAACTTTATTTTGCAAATAGGCAAACATGCGTGAACTCTATTTGATAGTAGTACGATAATAATAATAACTAAACCGAAAAATCCGAACAAGAACCATAACATTATTAGCAAAAAAAGATCAAATATTTACATACCTGCAGGATTTCCGTTCAATTTTTATCGTCACATTGCTAAATAATTCATTATTAATTTAATGTTCACATTGCCCAATAACAATAATGTGACTGTAATGTCTGGCTATTCAATGTTTACTAAAACAATAGAAAAACAACGAATGGTTTGAGTCGAATTTCACGTACCATTTTGAAAAGAAAAGCAGCAAAGCCGCTCTAACAAGTCATGAATGAATATACGCGCAGCTTCAATATTATAATGCACTCTTTGTTACTTTAACTATTACAATAGGAGATGGACAGACTAACGGACTTTACGAAATTGAGCTTAAATTTACTACCAATCGAATTTTATTTAGAGAATATTTAGAGAATGTTAAAAACGTATGAAGAAAATTAATAGGTAGCATAAGTCAGACGTTGCTTCAAATTAGTTTTGCAGATTTATTTAAATAAGTATCAGAAAGAAGGAACGGAAAACTCTGTACAAATTTAGGAACGAACTTTAAAAGTGTTTATAATGACTCTGGTTCCATTGATTGTGAAAAACTCAACATACCGCTGTGCATGGATGGTGATATTCAATAACTAAATCTATATTTGTTTGTATGCAGAACACTTTCTAACCAAACAAACAATGTTAATGCAATTATCAATCATAAATTTAAACTTTACGGTGGAGGAAATTTTATGTAAACAGCACGGACCGCATATTAGGACAAATTTAATTCAAAGCAGAAGTTTGAAGCTATTCGTTTTTATATCCATCATTGGAGGATGAGACAAAAACTATTATTTTGAAAATAAAATATCAGTCGTCACCACTCCATACTGTGGGGCATGAAAATTTAGTTCTTTCACTTCCTCTATCTTTTTTAGGTTAAGGTTAATAGATATAAAAGATTTGGAAACAATCCTTAAGAACACCACATCAACCCTTTTAAATTTCCCAACTGGTTCGTTTCATCTAACCAATGCATTTTTCCGATTGGCGTCACCCCCGTGTCGCCGTTGAAATTGCCTTATACCTCATTCCGTTACAAAACAAATGGTAATTTTAATTGTGTGTAGGTAAGATGACTTCACAGATTCGGGATAAGCTCAAAACTGATCATAATGATTCAGCGAGAGTGAGTGGAGAGGATTCAAAAACTTTATTAATATTTTGTCTTTTAAATTCCCTACATTTTCTTGACAACTTCAGGCATAAGAGAAACATCTGTTGTTTTCAAACCTTTAATTTTCCAAAGTTATATTCTATTAGGAGTTTGCGTAAATCATTCTGTTCTTTCATCGAACCTGTTCATGTTTTCGTTATTTACCTTTCCATCGGTTTTGAAAGCGACATCGGCTTACTATCATCGATTGTAGATCATTTTCCGATCAATTAAGAACGGCTTCATCCACAGTCGAAAACCTCTAATCAACAAGATTATCATCTTTACATTCGTAACAGGAGTTATCTTACTTGCTAGAAACATCTGCCGATGCGAGAGACAACTCACCGAATTACTAAACAAATTTCAAAGATGTGTTCAAATGATTAAAGCCAGTTAAAGTTATAAAGCTTAAAGCAAAATATGAAAACAATCAAAGATTGAAATCATTCATGCAATGAAAACAACAGCCATTAGTTATGTCTCTACTCGAAGCAAAAACTAAATTTCAAATTTGTACATGGGACTCACACTTGCATGTACCGGCTTATGACTTGCAGCCGTAAACACATTTCACAATAAATATTGTGTACATCAACACGTTATGCATGGAATGAGTGCATAAACAAAAGAGGAAAAAGCGAGATGAGTGAATGCATAGAATTTTAATTTTTATATACTCGAGAGAATTCTAGAGATGATGTCATCCTTCGTGTGTGCAAAGCCAGCGCTCAAACAATACGCTGAAAGGAAATATTGCATTATTGAGCAATCGGTTAAAAATTATAACGGCACAATGAATGAAAAAAATGTAAACTTAATATTCCATTGAAGTTTTAAAATAAAAATAATCTCCTTTTCCTTTTCATACGTACACAATAAGCATATCATAATTTGTAACATTTTTCTATTATTGCTTATACTTTGAACGTAGCAGCTTTTAATTACCACTGCGTAAAATGTGAGTTGCCTTTGTAATACGTAGAGCAATGCAATAGAATGAATATTATGCGAATAGTCCTCTAAGAACTCTCTGGTGCTATGTCGTTGTTTGTTTCGCTCAATTCCTTACATTTTTCTACCCTAAATGATGTGAAGGAGTAAAGAAGATTGGAAGAAATCATGATGAGTATAGCAACAATATACTACGCACGTAGTAGGACCACGCAGGCTTTCGATTTGTACGTGATAGGCGACTTTTTAACTTTGAAATCATCGCAAAATTCCTATCCAGTACGAAGAGAGCTTTTACCCTGAACCCTAGTTTAATTTATAGCAAAGAGGAGCATACTAAGAGGTTTTTGCATAACGCCCGAAACTTACATGGTAGACAAACTATAAGGCCGATTTGATGCGTTTTGTAGAAATATGGACAATGCTCCAAAATATATTGGACAGAATCAACGAATGTAGATCGTCGGAAATAATGGCGGCTTGTAGTTTACATCAAAGAGAGCAGTTTCTATTCACCAGAGTGCTTATTCAAGACGGTGTCTAGTAATGGAAATCATATAGTGCACTATAGAATATTCATTGTTTACACAATCATAGCAACTGCTAAAAAAGAATTGAAGGAAAATCCAATTGGGACGGTATTACGAAATAATGACGAAATCCAAAATATACTATAAATCCAAACTATACTATAAGTGGTGTAGGGAATAAATAAAAAATAAATTTTTCTTTAAATCTCGAACTATCTCGGATCTATAAACACATAAATTTTTTAAAATTAAAAAATTTCGCACCAAAACTCCCTACAAATTATAGTTGACAGCAGTTTGTATTTGATATTTTCACCAACACTTTAGGATCTTGTCACAAACATATACCACACGCTTCAGATGCTACCTGCACATAGACCCTTACACAAAAAATTCCGCGCGCCATAAAGTTTTCACAGATAGTTTCATCCATAATGGAGAGAGAAGATTACTATTAGAATACACGATTTTAAATTAAGGGCTTTCGTTTGCTTAGTACATTTGGCTAACAGTGACGGTCGAAAAAGATTGATCTAAAACCGATTTTACTTGTTTCCCGTCAGATATGATATAATACCCTTGCACATTATTTATGCTGGAGATGCAGCGACGTCTTAACGATTTTGTTACGAATCGCTTGAAATTGATTTCTGTTTGACGATTCCAAATGCTCCTTCGGTGTTCAGCGTACTGGTCAAAAGTAGCTGCATGTGGTTGCATGTTTCTTCTTTACTATTGGCAGGATTGTTCGTAACCGTAAAGCGAAATATTGGCATCATTAACACAACCGTGTTCTTCATGGAATCGCTCCAATTCTGTGTAAAATTGCATTTGTGCTACAATTTCTATACAAAGTGTGATAAAAACATCACTAATATAATCAATCTTGCGCCGTAAATTAAATTACAATAGAAAAGAAATGCCCAAAGCTAAACATAAACAAATAAGTAAAAGTGGAAAAAATAGAAAAAACCGTTTAGGCGTCAAGTACACTGTGGCGTGTAACAATAAAGTTTAAGTTTTATACGATGAAAGTTTGGCAACGAACTATATAGAATGTTGAGGAACTTGGACACACTTCGCTATTATTGTTCTATTTCGATATCGAAGTTAGAAGGTAGCGAGTAAAAGAATTTTGAACGAATCGAAAAGTGTTAAATATGTAGTAATTGGGTCTATATTTTTTAAGTTGACTTAGTTGAAACATTAGCAAATTTAGTAAAACTGCTGCAACAATTTTCTCGTTCAGCAGATAACACTTAACGTTACGCACTAAAGAAATTTGTACTTTTCTACGGAGCATAAATAAATAAGTAAGACGGGTGTCTGTTTATAAAGTGACAAGGATAGCCTGGCGGTCCAACCAGCTGTACGCAGGACGAATGGAAAGAACTGCTTCTGATAAGTTATCAACGGGCCTTTGAAAACCCACTACTAAAGCATATTCCGCCACAGGTTTGACCAGACTTACTCCTCTACTCCTCTGCAAATGTGCATAACTTCGCGTTTTATTTTCCATAATTTAGTCAGATTTTGTCGATTATATACGTACATGACTGGGAACCTCCGAATCATGCATAGAGTAAAGATATAATACGTTTTTTTGCCCAATTTTTTCAAAGTATAATTTATTTTTATAATATAATCAATAAATTGAGTTGTGTAAGCACGAAATAAATTCTTATCTGAACTCTAATAAGAATTTTTAGTATTGCTTTTCAGCTGCTTTTTAAGTCTGGAACAAACACCCTTTTTTAAACATTTTTTTTTACACGAATTTTTTGCGAACGTATCTATCGTGCAAAAAGAGAATTAGGGATGTTTACATACTTATGCTTCTTTTTCTTCTATTCACCAAATCAACAACCGAAAATTCGCTGAGATGTGTAAGCATATGAGATGCATTTATATTCATACTGTTTGAAGTAATGAAAAGAAAACATTTGTTCAAATTAAAATCGTCTTGTGAGCCCAAAAAAAAAAGGTCTTTAGTAGTATAACGGCTTCACAGCAATGATTGTCAAATGATATAAGAATATATATAACGATATTGTCTGCATATATTCGCGTAAGTAAATAGATTACGCTTCTTGTTAAATTGCTTCTGAAATTTTTTTCTATCTCCCCGTATGCATTGAATATCTACATACATATGACGAGGGTAGTCTTTTGACACGCTTGATATATTAACTATAATATTTCAAGTATATGTAACGAATAAATTAATTAGAATAAATGGCGGAATTGCTGGTTTTAAACATAAACCAAATAATACGAGAAAAGATTATGAACGTCTTGAGCTACTATCTTGATACCCAACTTGAAAAGCTTTTTGTTTTGGGGAGCAAGGGAAAAAAAAGGTTACAATAAAAAATAAGATGGAAAGTTAATACTTTTTATGTTATTTTTTAAGAAGCCGTTTGGACCGGCAGAGGTTGAATCGATGCAACCGCGCTCTCTACGTTAAAGGTCGACAATCAAACACATCATGACACAGACGAAAATCATAATATAAAATGATGGTGCTTCAATTGATTTTACGGCTGCCAAATGGAGTTTGCAAATGCTTCAAATTTACTTGCAGCAAATAAGCCAGGTTCAGATCAAACTCATTTGCTGATTTTTTTTTAGTTGAAGCACTCACTCCCCATATGCCCCCTAAACTTGTAATGCGCTGCGGACGAGAAAGAAGCGAGAAAAGAGAAACAGAAACACTAAAGCGACAACAAAGTGTGCGCTACGGCAGGGAAATTTAAACCTGCGAACACTGACTTGATAGTGGGTATATAAATCTTATTGGATTACCTTTAAAGAAATCATATGAAATTCGAACGTTCATAGAAATCACGCTGCTGTATATGTAATGGTGAATGTCATGCCTTCGTTTACAATCCTCTCTGACATCCTCCAAATGATTCGGTGTCTTCATCAAATCAATAAAAATCGAAATTGATTTCTGTACTTCATCATGACTCCTCACCGGATTCGACTTTTCAACAAAGACATTCAAGCACCGTTTTCGTCATCGCGGCAAACAAGAATGATAAGTAGACGTAACCCACATTTGAAGAAGATAAGTAGACGTAACCCACATTTATTTTCGTAAGCCCGCACAAAACGAAGAACCACTCATACGCACAGAAGGCAAGTATAATGTGGACGCTGGCGTGGTGAGTTAATCTACATATTCGTTTATATTTTTGCGTATGTACATATAAATAACTCATTTGTAAGACTTCCGACCACCATTTAGCCCTCAATCAGTACTTATTACAAAATATTGAAATGCTTCCAATATAGATTCATTCTATAGATTGAACATACTGATTAAATTTGTGGAAATAATCAAGTTGGAAAAAATGTTACTGCCGTAAATGTTTGTTTGTCAGATAGGCTTAATAGGATCCATGTGACGCTTAGGTACAATGATGTATATGTAAATATAATATTGCAAGTTTTGTGAAAAAAGGATAACGGAAAGTGCTACGTGGCTGTATCATTAGAATACTTTCAGTTGGTAGGGAACATCCTTTGGAACAGTGCTTAATAACGCCGCCGATCCGATCAAACAGACATGTATTCATTGTAAGGCATTGAACATTGTTGACAGGTGCATTAGTGTATACAAAGATTAGCATTAAACGTGCTCTTCAGAGCAGATACCATTCAAGGAAGTTAGAAAAATTAGAAAATGTTTGGACAGTCTCTCACAACATTTGCATGCACTACAAACGGTAAAATCCATAAATTTCGCAGCGCCCTTAGCTTATTTCGATGCCGATGCCGACGTTTTCCCAGCCGCTTCCTAACTGAGGCGATTGAGAGAGGAGGACCGGCATTTCTTCTTCTACGCTTTCAGAATGAATCGCATATAAATAAAAGATGAAAGGAATAGATCCGCTTCCAATTCAAAGTTTCCCCAAGAAATGAAAATATGAAAAAAAAAGTGACTTAACTTAATCCGAATCTTCTTCGCTGTCGAATGCACATGGCCGAATTAAATCGTTGTTTTTTCGAATGACGGAAGTCATATATAATTTACAACCAAATGACTTTCAAGATACGCTGTCCAAGTGAGACCTTGCTAACAGAAAGACATATTATAATTCCCCAAAGTTTCTGCATAGCTACTGCTTGCTTTTTTTCGTACATACACGCTTACATACGTACTATAGCGAATATTTACTTAAAAACACAGAATTGCAAACGATTGAGAGAATGTGACGTCACATTAAGAAACTATTAACAGGATTTCTGCACGTACAAATAATGCACAAATCACAATTTCAGAAAACAATAGCAAAAGCTGCTTTCATACAAGCACTTCGTCAAAAGTTAGTAAAGCCCGCAAGTGATACTTACTTGGAATATTTTTGCGACATATCGAACATAACGAAAGAATACTATGCAAAACCTTTTCTTCAAAACTTTTCCTTCCTTTCACCTTATCGCTACTTCGCGTTGAACACTTGCTAGCCAAGTAACAAAATGACTTATATGTCAAATCTTTATACTACCTGCTGCATTGTTGGTCCGTCTATTTTGTAAGGAACAAAATTCGAGTTACGATGCTAAGACAAGCGCCGCGACTTCCCACGGGTTCCTACAACTGGAGAAGGAACGCTCAGACAATTTTTATAATAATAATGCGGGAATCTAACTTCCTAGTCTAGAAATTCATCTTCTTCTTGGACTTATTATAAGATAAGGCTTGATTGTTTTCAAGCTTATTTTAACACTTCGAGTTGGATATCATCCACTTCAAAGTTTCAGCTATCAACATGAATCCCAAGAATCAAATTTGGGAAATTTATCTTTTCTTGGACACTGATAGAAATCTGAAAGGTTTCAATGATCGCATGTTAATACCAGCCACCGACTACTCATGCTGACCGCTCGAATTATGCTATCGCTTATTGGTACCTTCTTCCATCCATCCCACAAGCTCAGCGTTCGTCATCAGGTCCTACAGGTGTTTCGGAGTGTGACCAAAGTGAGGAACGATTACGGCCCTCACAAGTTTTCAGTTTTGCAGAATGAGCGTTTTTTTAATTATAAATTACCCGATTTATGTTTCCGACGTATACAAGACAAGAGAGACATTTTAACGAATCTAATTCGAAACTAAAAACTTTATAATTTTAAAACTTGTCCAAAGAAGACCGCTAAGATCGATAGGACATAAATTTGTCAAGTTTTTAAATAATTAATCACCGAAATCGCAAATTGGACTGACGGATATAAAGATAAGCATAGCTAAAGCAGATCTGGTGTTCATGGTAACGCGGATAATTTAAGCAGAAAAGGCGCTCAAGATCATGTTTACTGAACCCATCTGCAAAGTTTATCTTCTTGCATTACTTGTAGGTAGGAACTTCACAGACACTACAGTATATTTTGTCTCCAGAAAGTGCCTACGAAATACATACTATTTAGAAACTAAGAGGCAAAAGTAATTTCGCTACAGAAGGAAAAATGCTGAAACCAACGAATACGATTAACTAGGCGTTTCGAACGTTTTGCTCTTTTGAGACGTAACTAAATCATTTTGCCCAGCTTGACACCTTTATCAAGCTTTTATACAAGTGCTATCGTTTTCTTTTTAATCATTTAAACAAAATTAATGTGTTGTAGGTAGAAAAAATCAAAAAGAAATTTATATATAGATATCTAACATAAGACTAATCAGCAAACTATCACTGCGTTTGATGTAACACAAAAGTAATAGACGCTCTTAACTGTACATAAATCAAGTAACACATCATGTTCATTAGTAGGTTGGACACGTTGTCAAAAGTTTTGTGTTGCAACTTTTTACAAAGGCTTATAAAAGTTTGAAAGTTTAATATGAAAGCCACATAAAATTGTTGTTGTATTTGTGTAAGAGGGTTGCTAGAGCAGCAGTCCCATTGGCGTTTAAATGGCCGCTGGTATTCGAAAGTATTAACTTTGTAAAGTTTAATCGGATAAGCGTCGAGTAGAAGTGCGATAGCTAGCGTATACGGCAAGCATTCCAAAAAGATCTGTGTGTCTCAGATTAATTGAAAATATGAACCTAACAAACTTTACTCATAATGCGTTTTCGCAGAGTTGAAAAAATATGTATATATGATGCAGTATCCGGGAACATTTCAGAGCAACCAAGTCGGGTTTTTGCGTCGATTAATAACGATGGATGAAATGTGGACCAAAATGAAGGTAATCTTCGGATATACACACCCGTTCTCGTGACGGAATAAACTAAAGAGAAAAATGGACATATTTTGAAAAGTTCGACCGTGCTTAATGTAGACCTGGTATCAAAACTGTTCAGTATCCCTGGGAAAAATCTATGGAGCTAAACTTATAGCATCTTAAAAATATATGCTTCGTGACTTGCGGGACTACCCTCGCACCTTACATATGCCTTTTATGTATGTACATGGGTTCGGAGAAGGAGTCCTGAGGGGTAATAAAAATGAAGATATCCATTTCATTTACACATATAAAACTAACTTGCCAATGTTCATTCCACGTTTAGCCCTAAAAATTATCTCTTTGGTCTAAAATAATTATAGTAATACCACTAACAATTAGTTTGTGTGCACGCGGTATTTGTTTCTTTCTCTTTATAAAAACGGTTGTAGCCTTTAAATTCGATTGCTTATGGCCTTCGTTTAAGTTATAAATATAACCTATATATAACAAAATGTATGTAACAAAAAAATACTTTAATTTAGTTGATTTAACGATTAGGTATCAAACGATGACGAAACGGCAGTTATCTTGGGACTACATCTACAACGAAGTTGTTTAGCTTATTTTGTATTGAATTTGACATGGGACATCGCGATGTTCGTTACTACGGAGAAAATGGATTCTCACCTATTAACTCATTAGTCAACCACATCGCTGAGGTAAGTAAGTAGATATGCAATACTGGCTGGCGATGGCGTAAACTCACTAATAATTGCGTCCAAATATTTCTGGCAACGTCAGACTTTTTCTAACGAATGATATATTCTTTGATACTCACCATTAAGGACGGGAAGCACGTGACTACTCCTTAGCCAATAAAGGGAAACAACTATCATTATGAGTGCAATTGCTATTGTTATTATTCTTAGCGACGACAAGCTTCAAAGTATATGGCGAAAATTAACGTTTAACTATGCCATTCAGCTCGTGAATTATAATGGACCTTACTTACGTAGCGTATGTATAACAACATGACGGGTGATAAGTAGCACGAATATGTCCAAATTCAGTGTCATTACGAGCGCCGATGTGTTACGATCGGCGAAGATATTCTAAGCTAGTTTCACACTGGTTTCGCGGCCCGGTTTTCGCGCCCTAAGCTTTTATGTGTAGTATTATAAAAGTGTCAAGGAAATGTTCTTTTATTTACTGTCTATATATCTTAGTGACATTAAACAAAAATTTATTTCAAAAAATTTTTTTTGTAAGATCACTAATCCAAACCTCTTTTAGGCCTTTTTGTGATAGGAAGATCTAAGCTTGGGTATTTTATAAGAGAAACGGTTAACAATAATGGTTTCTGTTAATAAAAAATTGTGTGGACTAAATTTGGGCTTACGTGTGGGACCCGCTCGCATGCGTGCGCTTTTCAAGCACTCTTTCTTATATGGCAAAATGTACCCAATTTGTATTAGATTTTTAACTTTGGATTGTAGCTTGCGTAGTAATCGTCAAACCTGCTCGGCTGCGCATTTTCAATGCCATTTTATTCCTGGTAAATCCTTATATTAGTGATCTGTTGCTTTACAAGTACTGTAACGACGTAAAATTTCACCGAAATGTTAAAATTTTATCTTATCGTCCATGTAGCTATACTGAGGCAACACTCAATAAACTAGGGCCTCTACAACAAAATTTCTTTCCTGGAATGGCGGCTTATCTTTTTGATTAACTCGCGCTAGAATTGCTCTAAAACGATCAGTATTTTCCTTAGAGTTGAGAAAAATCGTTGATTAACTAGGTCAAGGAAGCAAGAAATTGACTTTTCGACCACTTCAGATAAGGGAACTATCATATGATTTCACTTATTGCAAATCATCCGGTTCCGTTAAATTGTGTAAAACACTTTTTTTTTGTTACATAGAAAACTAACCGAAAAAGTATTTGTTGAAACCTTTGCAAACATTTAAAAGAGCACTACGTTACCACCCCCTTTCTTCCGCTCTCTGTTGCTCTCTATATGTGCATATTCTTCTACATGCTACAACGAACTTTGCTGGAAGTGCAATGCACTGGACTGGGCACATTAAACACATTGCGTTACAATGATGCTCATACGCATGGATGAACGCACGCATAACTAGACTATAACGGACCCTTGCAATGCTACTAATTTATGGATTTTTGTGTGTGTTAATGCAAGATTTAAAAGTTATAAACGGCAATGTTTGTTAAACGTAATGTAAACTTTGTTTGATGGACACGCATCGCACATGCGTAGTCAAAGACGATAATCGGAAAAGTGGTTTAGAAAGTGCCTAGAGCCGGTGAAAAATGAAATGAAAATCTTTGCAAAGGAAAATGCTTTCAAATTGCATTTATTTGAGAGAAGTATATAATGAATGAAAGAATTTTGAACACATTAATAAAAATGAAATCAATTTAGACCAAGAGTGCATTTAGTACGCATTATATGACGTCAAAATTGCAGCATTTGCTCTCTATTCCCTTCTTCTCACATCGACTTTCATAACGCTTTTTCCTCTATATAAAATGTTTTTATTTATGTTTTTTTTTTTTGTTTCTATGCTGAAATAACGTTGGAATAGTTTGTTTAGTTTGTTCTCTTTTAATGGTTCCCTTCCTTTTACTATGCATTCAAACGCTTTAAGAATTAGTCTACGTTATCAAGATATTGCATATTTAAGCTCAAAGCGTGTACTGAGTGGCATATGGCACCCTCAAAGAGTATATTTCTGCATGGAAGCAAGTTAGTCAGTTCATGAAGTCACAGAAGAAAAAGTAAAAGGATTAATTAATTAATTACTTAATTTTAATTAATTAAAAGGATTAATTAATTATATAACTTCGAAGAAAAGATGGTAGTTCGATGTTATAATTTTATAAGAAATCATGATAAAATACTAATGACGCAAAGCAATTGATATCGAAACGTTAAGTAAAATGTTACGCCTCCTTTAAAATAATTTTCAAACATTTTTTTTTCATGTTTTCTTCTTTCATCATCTAATATTTCATGTCAATTGTTGTTGCTTTGGGTATACGTTTTATTATAATCTGCTATTTCCTCTAAACCTTTTTGCAAGTTTGCATCAATCCGGCATAGCCCTCTCGCCGTATTTGAAAAACATTGCTTTATGGTCCACAGAAAAGACACTTATTTTCAGAGATACTTTTGCAATGTTTAACGCACAGTTAAGTTTGAATTGAATTTTGACCCAACCGGAAGGGAAATAGTAATATGATCATTTTTCGAGTTTGAACACGATTTCCGACCAGTATTGAACCAGCTATTCAGAGGGTTAATGTAAAGAGTCAACATTGTAAATTCCACGATTAATTTGTAAGGAGTTTTCGCAACCAGATTAAAATCGTTCGAAGATCTCTTACAAATACTCACTCCTCTTACAAATAATATCTGAGCAAGGATGGAAGACATTTGTAATTCTTTTCAATATCGTTTAATGTTCAAATTTGGCTTTAAGTTTAAAATTTAAAAGGCTTGCCATTACCCTCTTACATATCATATTTAAAATAAATTTTTTCTTAATAATGCCATCGACATGAATATCATGTAGGCTGGCTTGGCGAGTAGAAATCATTAGTCCACCACGTTGTCACTTTGGCCAAGCTTACTTTAAAATTCATCCACTTTTAGGCAGACAGTGTCTTTTCAAGTGAAGAATGCACAAAGTAATTTTCACTATCCGGTTTTGTTTGCCCCATGAGTAATAAGCAGAAAACTTTAAAAAATGAAAATTTTATAACTTGTAACTTTGTATGGGTGTGGCCAATTTTTGCATCTTTGAACGTGAAAATTACGGTCCTATATAAAGTAAATTTAGAAAATTTCAGTCTTCTATCGTTTATAATTTATAATGTATTGAGCAAAAACCCATAAATTTTTGTTTCGAGAAACAGATATACGTTTAATTTATCTTTTACTTTGACACTGTCCTTTGTCCAATTTGGCTCGGTTTCAGTACCAATCTGCGTGTAAGAAATTTCAATGTTTGTATCAAATTTGAAGTCAATATCTTAACATTTCACGGTCATCAAGAATGTGTCCACTTTACAGAGTTTGTTTGGGTGTTGAAACATTATGAAAGAGTAAGTATACCCGCATCCTTCAGTTGTAGTCAAAAAGGACAAAGATGATGATCAGTTTACACGGAAACTTTTAAAACTGACCAATCAGTAGCAGGGCTACACTAAGAAAAACGGTATTAGTTCTGCGATTTTAGCTCTTCTTTGTACAAATTTCTAAAATTACGTAGTGCGACAGCATTCGTTGTATATAGCGTTTAAATATGATCTTCTAACTAACCTTCGAAAATGTGTTTAGTCAGAAGTCGGGTATCACAGCTAATTTCAAAATAAAATGACTGACAATTTTTGGACGTCATTGACGTGCTGTCCGCGAACATGTTAAGAACTTGATTATATTATACTTGCAATAAAGTACAAAAAGAAAGAACGATCCAATCAAACCTTTAATGAGCTCACAGTGTGTGAGTCCGTTTGCGAGGTCTGTTGTCCGTACTGTACGCCGTTCGTTGGTCCCTTCTTAGTCTGTCAGTAACCATTCCCAGTCCCCTCCCCTACCTTCACTCGCGCGTACACCCATTCATGCCCCACTTCAGCGGCTGAGTATACCGCTTCGCCAAGCACCTTTCATTTTAATTTTGATCCCCTTTGTCGTCTTAACTGATTACATTATTTATTTACTAAAAATTTCTTTTCATCATTGCCTAGACTTTCTCTTATTTAATTTTGCGTTTAATTTCGAGTTTTCAACGATTTACGCACTGATTGTGGCTTGAAAAAAAAAATCGATGTAAATATTCTGTTGGGAATTGTTTTACTTATACGTTGGTTTATGCCGGCTTGTAAATGAAAAATTCTTAAAAAAAAGTTACGGTGGATATCCAAAGCTAAGTTCTTAAATTTAACTTACCATTCATACATACATTGACGACAAGAATGCACTCGATGCCACCGCCTCCTTCCTTACCCACGGCATATTGTTATGATTTTGTGTGGTTTCTAAATTTGCATTGATGATAGGTGTCCCGGGGCCTGCGTCGTTGCCTTCGATGATTTGCGGATGTCCCGGAAGGTTGTTGTTGTTGAAAAAGGTTTGATGTTTGATGGAATAATAGCGTTACTGAACGGATTGTAGGCGGATACATTTCCACCCGGTTGCAGCGCAGCAGGTCTAATTAGATTATCTAAATTGACTAAAGCCGAATGCTCACCCAAAAATGCCTGAGGATTTTTCAAGGGGTTTGCTTGTATTTGCTTCTAGTCCAGATGGGACATTCGCTGACGGCAAAAATTCCAATTTGTCATTATTGTTAGTCGCGTATTTTTTTCTTGCTGATGATAAATTTGCAGTCTTATTACGATCTATTATAATATGGAATTCGTGAATGATAATAGTAAATAATGCCAAAATTTAATTAAAACTTCTTTCAATCAAATCAATTTATTTCATATTATGATACAATATACGTCTGATCCAATATGTTTGTTATAATTTACAATTTTCCTCAATGTCACCTTTTTTTGTTTTTCTTTTGTTCTTATTAAAGAGACATCATTACACCGTTAAAATAGTTGTAGTGGTAATGTAAAAGTCTGAGATTTTTTCTTTTAGCCGTACGTAATTAATTTTGTAATTTGAAA
>CCAG010003524.1:0-89856 GCA_001077435.1 Glossina morsitans morsitans | reverse complement strand
GGAGTTTGAAGTTTCACTGATATGTATGGCTGGCGCTGGTATCTGCGGCTGCGCAGTGGCTGCGGCGGAAGTTTGCACTATTTCTAAGGAGTGCCGCTTACGCGGAGTGGCTGGCGGTGGGGCAGACGGTAAAGGACCTTGAGATATTTGTAGATCAAACGTATTGCGTTCTTCCACTATTTTGCTTTTGTTTGTTAAATTTAGAGGCGCATTCACAATAGTACTATTTAAAGAAGTTGTTGTTGTGTGGGGTGAACCAGATTCTAGCGAGCGATATTGAAGGGGTTGCATTTGGGCAGGTGGTGCGGACTGGGGTTGTAGGTGAACAACCACATTAGATGGCACGTGAGATAATTGCGACGTAATGTGTGGTGAAATTAAAGTATTTAAATGTTTAACGGTACCATTTAACGGTAACGGAACTTCTTCCAGTGTTGGCTTTTCACTAAAAATAATTCGCTGATATTGATGCTGCGGCATGAGTTGACATTGGTGCTGATGTTGTTGATGTTGTTGTTGCTGTTGCTTCTGCTGCTGTTGTTGAAGTTGAATTTGTTGCTGCTGTTGCTGTTTCTGCACAATCACTTGTACCAATTTAGCATTTGTGTTGGACTCTGTAGTCTGGGCATTAACAGTCGTTCGGGTATCGTTCATGACAGGATTGGCATTTGAAGAATTATAGTTATTACCAGCACTGGTGCTACTATTGCTATTGTTAAAGCTACGTGATCTATTCAAAGTCTTGGGGTACTTCTTTTGCAACAGCAGTTCCTTGTTCTCCACTATCGCTTCATTTTGCGAAATAATTTTATTGATATGCTCATGGAGTTTTTCTTTATTCTTGAAAGAGGAAAAAAATTACTAGGTCAAGTCTATTGACTATATTGTCTATTTTAAAGAGGAGCTTACCAGGTGGACGTCTATGGTGGAAGGTGTTGTACACGACTGTAAGAGATTATTGCTGTTTAAGGAAGCTGAAGAGTTTGAATCATTGGAATTTAAAGCTGGCGAACGTGGCCCCGCAGAAGAAGGACTGATCTTGTTACTGATATTGCTGGGACTTAATGTTACAGAATTTTGTGAAGTGTTAACGAAACCGATGAGCTGGTTGTTGCATGTTGCAACGTGCGTAAGTTTGAACTTTGGCTTACAACCGGTTGATTGTTAGAAGTCAAAGGTTTTGTTATAGGTATTAGATTAGCCATGTTGGAATGTTGATGTTGCTGTTGATGGAGATGTATTTGCTGTTGTTGTTGCAACTGTATTTGATGGTGAAACTGCTGCTGCTGCTGCGGAGTCATCATATGTAACGATGCCAAAGCCTGCTGATGAGCAACTGCAGCAGCGGCAACAGGATTGTAAAAATGTTGACCAGGTAGGTGAGTAGTAGAATGCAGCATTGCGGCAGTCGTAGGAGATGGTTGACCTAAATAATAAGCCGCTGCTGCAGCTGCTAAAGGTATTGGCAAGGCACTGGCTTGATGTGGCGGAGGAGCTAAGATATGATGCGGCGCTGGTATTTGAGGCTGCTGATGCTGGTGCTGTTGCCGTTGCTGCAGTTGCTGCATTTGGTGGCTGTTCAGATGATTATTTAATTTAAGTTGAGTGCTAGGTGAAAGAGTCGGATGCTGGTGTTGTATTTGATGTTGATGATGAGGATGATGATGGGCTTGCTGTTGAGAATGATGGCTAGCGGCAAGTTGTAAATGTTGCGCCTGCTGTTCTAAGACAATTTGCTGTGATGTTTGCTTCTGCTGGTGTTGCTTTGTCATTTGCTCCTGATTAGAGCTGAGAAGACAATTCTCTTTTTTATCATTAGGTGGTGTAGACGTCAGCGTTTGTTTAGACGTCTGATATAATGATGCATTGTGAAATTTTGGTTTGTATGGTTTGTAATCAACAGTTTGTTTTTGGTGAACGCTGTTGATGCCGCCTTGGCTAGATACCAAAGAAACTGGCGTGGGTGGCAGGTTACCAGCAGCAGGTGAACCCAACGGCAACTGCTGGGGTTGTTTTGTAGCGGTGGACATGGAGGCAGGTGATGATGCAACTAATGTTGAGGTCGAAGATGTAGAGGCAGTAGCTGTGTGTTGTATCAAATGCGCACCAATCGAAAAATTGTTGCCACTTTCATCTAAATTTGGTGAATCGGTATGACTTAACTGTAATCATAATGTGCGTGAGAGATGTTAATGGTTATTCAATACTTCATCAAGTTTGACTTACCATTTCTGAACTACTATTACTTAACTCAGGATCGGCGTCCTGATCGGAAAGGCCATCATCAGCGTCTGGCGGCACCTCAATGCCGCGTTGACGAGCTGCATGAGACTGAGATCTAATACGCAAAGCCATTATTATGAAATATAATCTTAGTTTGTGATGGTCGCAGATTTTCTCAAAGTTGTAGTCTTACCTGCAATGCTTATATAAATTGCTCTTGGTTTTAAAAGCAATACCACATGTATCACAAGGGAACGGACGTTCGTTCGTATGAGCCCTTATATGTTTTTGCAGCACCGAAGGTTTTGTACAGCTCATATTGCAATAAGAGCATACATAGCGTCCAATGCTATTAGCGCTGGTGTTTGGTGTCACTACAGTATGGGCTTCGCTAGAAACTTCAGCAGTCTGTTGTTGTTGTTGTTGCTCTAGTCGTTGTTGTTCTTGTGTTAACGGCGTACATATTTGCTGCTGCTGACGTTGCTGATGGAGATTATCTGATGTATTGCTCTTCACTATCTCCTCAGTACTAGGCTGACGTTCTGATTTGTTGACGAAACCATTTGTTAACGGTTCGGTTATGGTTAAGGCGGGAGGAGGATTAGCTGAGGATGCCATTGATTCCAATGAGAATGATGGAGGCGTTGACGATACCGCTGAACTGGCCGAAGATATGGAAGCGTTTCGAGGGACTGCATCGTTTTCAACCAATATATCGGCCTCCGTTGTGCTTGCTAAACGTTTAAATTTCTTGTGCAAATATTTGGAATTATTCCAGCTAGCTGCGGTTGACGTTGCCACGGTTGCGCTATTATAAGGCGTTGTTGTTTCGATT
Source organism: Glossina morsitans morsitans (assembly GCA_001077435.1). Classification (NCBI taxonomy): domain Eukaryota; kingdom Metazoa; phylum Arthropoda; class Insecta; order Diptera; family Glossinidae; genus Glossina; species Glossina morsitans. The sequence continues at coordinate 86,798 of CCAG010003524.1, read as the reverse complement.
GTATTGCTGTTATCACTATTTTTGCTCTGCTGTTGCTGTAGTTTAGATTTATCGTTAATACTTAAGTCATTGTGTTTTAAGCTACTTAAACTATTATCACCATTGCTGTTGTTGTTGTTGTTGTTGTTGTTGTTGTTGTTCTTACAATTGCTACTAAAATTGCGAATGACTTTGCTGCAATTTTTATCTGTTTCCGCAATACCTTTATGATGATTATTGTTACTATTTTTACTGGAGCTGACGATGGCAGAGTCAGCGACTCTGACGTTGATGTTACTACTTGTCATTGTTACCGCTCTGCCTAATATTTGCCAATGTTTTATTAGGTTCTTTACTAAAATCAGCTGTACCGTCGTGTTCATTGAATGCTACGTTTGTTCCTAATTTCGTTGCTCCAACCGTTGATATTGTTGGCGCAGGTTTAATTTGTTTTGGTGTTAGTTTCTGTTGCTTTGTATTTGCAGTACTGCTATTGATATCATTTGTATTCTCAATTTCTTCTGTGCGATATGTTTGTTGTAAGTGTTCCTTTTGAAATTTTTTATGTACTGTGGTTGATGTTACCGTCGTTGTACTTGATTTACTATTATTATTATTATTGTTATTATTATTATTATTATTTGTTTGCAACTTTGTTTTATTGTAATGTTTAGTAGTCGTTGCTGTTGTTGTTGCTATTGATGCTGTTGCTGATGGTACTGTTGCCGCTGCTGTGGTTCTCGTTTCCATATTGCTAAGATTTGTTTGTGATTGTTGTTGCAGTTTTTTCGCACCACCAGGATCATCTGCAACATAAAAAAAAAACTTGCGTGAGTATGAAAAAATTCATCATTTCTGAATATGAATAAAAGTGTTTTCTTTTTATGTAACCTAGCAAGCGGCATTTTGTAATTATACTTCAATTTGCAAGAGCTTTTACCTTAAGCTGTCTGAATAAATTCTTGAAGGGAAACTCAATCCGCTGAATATGAAGAAGAACTACTAGTCTTGTTATTCAGCAAGTTGACTTGAACAAGTACAATTCAGCTTAGAGGAACTTTTCCAGTAACCGATCTAAGTAGCGTTTGCAAGGTAGATTCAATCTACTGAATATTGAGAACTATTATTCTTGTAATTCAGCAACTTGGACTGAACAACTAAATCCAATTTCGTGAATATGAAGAAAAACTATTTTTCTAATAATTCAACAAATTGAGTACAATTATAACCCAATCTGGAGGTATTTCGCGTTATCTTATCTAAAGTGCTATTTCAAGATGAATTCAGTCAGCTGAATTTCAAAATTTCAACATCAACTCAGCTTAGCTGAATTTTTATATTGCTCGAGACATGATAATTTTATTCTATATACTTAATTCGTCAGATTGAATATGAAACTAATTCCGGTAAATATAATAGAATTGAAAAAACTTTTATATTTGGAAAATATTCTACGAGCTTGTACTTAACTCACTGAGCAATACTTTTAAGTAGATTGTTAGACTATTAAGTTATTTGTATAAATTTGTGTGTGGAATAAAAGAGTAGAAAATTAGTATTTAAAATCAAACGGTTTCTTGTCAAATACGCAAATTTGTCAATAGAGATCTAGAGATAATGAAGTGAGCTACACTTGTAATTGTCTTTAGTTACGCATTAATTATTTTTTCTATATAGTCGTATACTCAATAATTGAACGCTATGCCATTTTTGAGGTTATACATCGCATTTATTATTATAAATATTTTGCTGACGTTAATTAAGTCAACACTTCAAGACTTTTTATATATGAATTTGATGGCACACGATGTGATCCATAGACACTGTTACAGTTACATATTTTCTATTAAATGCTGATAAGTTCTTTTTGATTTTTTTTGTTTTAATTGCTTCTTGTATTTTATTACACACACATAGCGTAAATACATACAATCAAGTTTAAATACAATGTTATTTTAATAAATTATATGAAAGCATGTCGGTATTACCCGAATTACTTAAGTTGTCACTGTAAACTGTGGAAGCCTGGATTAATGAATAAACCAAGTATTGGTAGTTGCAGTGCCAATGGATTAACTTTAACATAACGCAAGATATGTGAAAAGCAGCATGAATATCAATGCAAAAGCGGATATTAACCAGTTAACAGTGTATGACGAATGTGTCCGTCATAATCTGTCCGTCCTTCCTTGTCGGATTCCCTCATAGCATTTTATCATTATGAGTATGTGTCTGTCATGGTAATGTAGTTCAGAAAATATCTTCGCCATTTTGTCAAGTCATTTCACTACAACCTCATTTCGTATTACATAGACTCTGCGTTTGACAACTATGCGAGTATATCGCTAAAGAGGTCGAACAACTAATTGGTTAATATCGCAAAAAAGAAGTATTGCTCAATAGCACATTGCATGTATCCATGTTGTTCGCAGTGTTACCTTTCAGGCAACTGAATTTGAACCTTAAAGAGATTTTCCAGTACAATGTAAGACAATAAATACCAAATTCAGGCGCTATAGTCGGTCAAGGTTAACACCATTAACTAATTTACGCCGCTTCGCATAATACAAATTTCATCGACTTTCGACACAAAACACTAAAAATTAAACACTGTTACCATACGAACTCTTCGTAGTACAACGAAGTTATTTAAATGCAATGGTTTGATCTTAGTTAAGTTTTCCAAAACGCTCTTTTTTACCGACTATCATCGATAAATATTGTGAATGAAATTTTCATAATATGGTGTTAAATGCGAAATACTCGGAAAAATGGTCTGATCCATCCTTCGTTTCAGTAACATTTGCCCTTGTGTTAAAACATGCCAATGCACCAAATCTCATCAAAATATCCCGAAGTTTGCTACCTATTAATTTGAACACAAGAAGGCAGTCGTGCTTAAATCGATTAAAAAAATTGTCTTAAATTAATTGACTCAATTGGACATTGTTCACGATGCAAATGATAATTGGCGTAAGATCGAATTTAATTGCAGAGTATTCTCTATGTGACACCGTATATAAAATGACACCGCATCCGGAAAGTTGACACGAGAGCGAGACGCTCGATGATTCGATATCTTATGATGTTTGTCAACAATTACATCCGCAGTGGCAGCAGAGAACTTGACAAATTCTATATATACTTCTTCCCTTATCATATGCTTTCCATTACTTTAAGCGATGTGAGCATGAAAACGAGACGAGTGTGTTTATCTACTCTCTAATTATGTCCATTTCCCATTCAATTTGAAAAACTAACGTAAATCCAAAGAAATCCAAACCTCAAAAGCCTAAACAATTAAAAAAAACAGTCTTAGGTCTACGTAGGGATACATCAAGCCTTTAGATCATTCACTTGCAGATTATGCACCCCTTGTAGCGAATTTTTGAAGCCCGTCTTAGGGAACCTAAATAGCGAAAAATAGCAAAATATTCACTTATGATGATCGTGAAAATTTTATTAAATTTGAGAGGAGCATCCTCTGCAGTCTTCGAATTTTTGCGATCCACGAACATATTTGTCAACTTCACTTTTACATTTGATTTCGGACGACACGCTAAAGAACATCTTGTCAAAGTTTCAACCTCCTAACTCTTTTCAGCAGTAGACTGAAACAGGCATCAGAGTAATCGGAATCCTTGCTAATTGGTAGTGTGTGTTTCCTATGATCGCTTCGATGAATATTCTTAAGATTTAGAAACATACGCATGAACATAGAGCACTTACTTCAATTACTCGATAATTGATCGATGGAAATATTTTGTATTACTTATGAGGATTCTTTTGTTTATATAGTAAACGTTGGTGTCTTGGCCGAGTTCCTTTTTCACTCTTTATGCCGGTCAACATGGCAGATAATATTTGCCGTCATGCTTACTAGATAATGCCCATGCCATGCTCTCATACATATTCGTTTTTTTTTTTTCTTTTTTTTATAAATTGCGTTAATATATTGATGGCAAACATCAAAACCGGATATTAATTCGTTTTAGTTATCTAATTTTTTGTGTTAAGAAAAGCAACACCAACTGTCGCTATTTTTCGGGGACATTCAACAAAAGTTGAACATAAGTGTTTTTGTATTTGATTTGCGAGAAAGGATGAGCAGCATGAAAATATAAAGCGAAAATTAAAACTACTCCTCAAAGCGAAATGATGTAAACATCAATATGTAAACGAGTGAGTATACTCAGTATTCGTGTACTTATTAAAAGTGTAAACACATTCATATATATACGTATACGTACGTATATAAATAAATACTTGCTCGGGTATACCTTACAAGCAATTGTTGATCGTGACTCACTGGAAAGATGTCTCACGTTTAAACCGTCTGTGAACACTGTGCTTACATTCTTAAATATATACACACACCGGATTATATATGTGCATGCATGTATGTATGTATGTATGTATGCACATATGCATGCATGTGAACAAGTTTTTTTTTGTTTTTTATTATTCATGTTATCAACTTGACTGTGGTTTTCCTTCTTATATTGTGGTGGTGGTGGTGGCTTTCCTTATCTTACTTTTTTAACATATGATTTATTTTCTTTGCAAATTTTTTATTTTACTATAAATTTCCGTTAACTATGTATTACAATACACTTCTGATAATTATCACAATAGATTGTTGAAGAAATCAAATTTTCCATCATTTTTTAACACATTAATGTTCCTTTTTTTATATCAGTGGAGCAAGAAATAAATTATATTCGGCATCGATCGAATTTTTTCTTTTTATATGGAATACCGTTTGTAACACAAAGATATAGTAAGTTTGTGCATATGTATGCAACACCCAGAAAGTAGGAGATGTCCGTCCGTCTGTCCGTATTGTTTTTTTATGTTCACCCTACAGATAACATTGACTGACAAAATTTGACATATCGATATGTTTTGAGCTAAGGACAAACATGGTTAGAAATGATTCATATCAAATTGTCCTTTCGCCCGCTTCAAATATGAGGCGTTATTTTGGAAAGTCGTTACAGGAACAACCGTATTGAGCGAAGTGATGTAGGGTATTTAATGGATGGATCACGCCATAATGTTTTACTTGTTTTTGATCAACAAATATATGTGAGTGTTTTGTAGAGTTCACATGTTTTATTAGCTTTGATTTAAGGTTTATAGGCAAAGAATGCGAAAAGAGTAAGCGTAGAAATGCAATATAATCTGAGAGTGAGAGAGTACAACTATAATGTAATATAACAACAACAGTATGCAACTATAATATAACGGGTAACTACGAAACTAAACAATAACATATGTTGCGAAAATGGTCATGGTCAGACGTGGTTCACATACGAAAGCTTAACATAAAAGTATTAAATCTAGCATAATATATAACAAATTGCAATTCTAAGCACTTAAGTAGTAATAGAATCTAAACCATAGTTTTGAAAATTACACAAATTAGATAAACATGTGGACTGATTTTTGAAAGAAGAGAAGGGGTTTCCTGACGTAGTAACAGAGAGCGCTTTTATGAAAGCTATGGCAACGCAATTTTCACAGTTTAATGTAAAAATCAAAGAACTTTAGAAAATCAATTCAAAATTATTCAGATTGATTACGAATATCTACAGATTTTAAAATTTTCAAAACACATTTTCAAGCATTATAAACGTTAGACCCACTAAAGGACAAAAAGCTATTTTCAATTATTCAACTAATGGAAGTGGACTTACTTGGCCTTTGGATTTATACAGCCGTGCAAAGTAACGGTAAATTTTCTTAACAAAAACTTCATTCCTTCAAACGGCTAAATAAGGATATTTGAAAAAATTTTTTTTTTAAAAATTTTTTTTTTTTTTTAAATTTTTTCTAAATCAAAATCAGATCATATCAGATCAGATTATATTAACTATATAAATGAAATGTTTGAGCGATATGTAATTTCGTATGTTTGCATTTTCGAAACAATTGCAGTAATATATATATATATACAGGCCTGATTCATATAACACGTTGCCTTGTATCGACAACGATTTCGATACAAAAATTGCGATTATAAGAGAGTTTCGATATGACACGATTTCAAAAAATCGAATAACTATTCCGCTTGCGTTCCTTGCTTAACACGCACTGCTGGTCGATACAAAGCGGTATAAAATTTGCGAATATTATAACACGGTTTCAAAAAATCGAATATGTATTCCGCCGGATTTACTTTCAATTGCTTTTTGCTTTTATTTTTATATTATCGTTAATAAAAGGGTTTTTAGCCAACTTGGGAAAAAATGTTTTGCTGAACTTTTTGATAGTCATCATTATTTTTTGAAAATATTTTTAATTTTTGTATTGTCATCATAATGTTGGATTTCAGATTTTTTTATACCCTACGCCACTTGTGGTACAAGGGTTTATTAAGCTTGTGCGGGTGTATGCGACAACCAGAAGGACTTGAGCCAATCTTTTATTATACCGATCCATTCGGAGTTACTTTTCAAATCGATTTAAGCTTGTGTGTGCGTATGTCAGTTTTGTTTCCTTTTGTTCAATTTTCGTGATAATCGGATGAAATTTGGCCTCTGACGTGTTTTGAACCAAAGGCAAACGATACTGAAAATGGTACGGATCGGGACACTTTTCTACCACTTACTTTATAACGTTTTTTATTGAAAAGACGTTATTTGATTAACTTTAGGGTTATTACACCTTAGTTTAAGTAAATTAATAAAACAGTTTCAGTAGAGCACGGTTTCGATACAGCCCGGTACGAATTACGTGGCTGTTATCCGAGGGGCGCTGATCCATAAGATTAAGTTTCTTATACAATAATATACAAATTTTATTAGGAACGGCTGCCCGGTAATTGAACCGAGATTTTAAATTCCTACATAATAGCACTTAGATTACACAATTTAACTCGTGCAAAGTACAAATACGTATGTATAATATGTAACTCTATAAAAATGTAATCATTAGGAACAAGTAAAAACACTAACGTGAGACATAGCCCAAAACTAAACACCGTACGCCGTTTTGCTTAAAAATGTTATTAAATGAATGTGAAGATTTTTCAAATTGAGAATCCGTACAGAAAGTGGACGAAAAGGTGGCTCGATCTGAACGAGTTTCAATAGCGTTCATCCTTGGGCCAAAATACGTCTGTGCACCAAATTTAATCGAAATATATCTCAAAAATCGCGATCTGTTGGTTAAAAAGAAGATAAAGACAGACGGACAGATAGACGGGTCTATCTTAAACTCACGCAAACTTAATATACATCTTATGCCACAAGCGGTATAGGATATAAAAACAGTAAAAAGTACAAGCCGGCAAGAGCAGTTTGCTTTTTTCAAGTTTATTAAAATTCGTTTAATGCTTCGCAGAATTAATTGTTTATTGCTTATTATATTTAATACATGAGTTTAATTATATTGTAAAATAAGTGTTTATTGAGCTAATCACTTCTTAAGTCTCCCGAAAGAGGCGAAAGGTAGATGCGAGGGGAAAAATTCCTCTTTTTTTTCTAAATTTATTTGTACGTATATACGTGAATATAAATGAATAATTTACAAAAAGTGAGCTCCATTCGTTTGTTTCTTTTTCTTTTTTTTAAATTTGATACGTCACCTCTTTTTAAAAAAACCGGTTATTTTTATTTCTTCAGTTTTTTTGTCGATAACCTGTATTACTATACATAGGTTTTATAATCTATTGTGCGGTTATGAATGCGTGTGTACGTTTGTATGTCCATGTTAATAAGTAGATACGTATGTGATAATAATTCATAAGCAACAAGTTAGTAAAATGATTGGCTGTGTAAAAAATAGAGAGAAAGAGAGAGAAGGAGAGAGGGAGAGAAAGAGAGAGAAGGAGAGAGAGAGGGAGAGAGAGAGGGAGAGAGAGAGAGTAGAAACATGTAACGATAATTGTGTATACGATTGTATGGCATTGTTAGTCAGCTGATAATAAATGATTTGTTTAAATGATAATCACTAAAGATAACAGCGAATGTCATTATTCGCTATCTGTTTCTTTTTTAAATTATTTTTATATTATATTAAATTTTTTTTTGTAATAAGTTTACTCGTCAATAATGTGTATGCAAATAAATCTATTTAGTATATGTCGTTAAATTACTTAACTTATTTTTATTTGATTTCATTATTTTGATTTTATTAAAGAAAATTAAATCATATATGCTCCCAATTCATCAATCACCTTAAACGGAGGAGTATCTAAGATTCTCTCCAAATCGAGCATAGACCCCTTGGTTGGTATTATTGTTAACAATAAACTTGGTTATTTCATAATAAATGACATATACAGTGACACGTAAACTTGTTTGGCACAAACAATCACAAAACCGCAGCAAATAACAAGAGTTCTTTCATTTTAACGTATTATAAGTTTAACGTTCCTGACCGCACAACAGTGTTTGTATTTTTTGCCTACTCAAACACAAAAAAATTATGCATGAACTTTAATATCCCTACGTGTGTGTGTGATAGATGCTTAAAAATGTATGCTGCTAGCTATTGAAATGCATTCACATGCGAACAAAACGCGACTAGACGTAGCAATGAAATTCATTCAATTTCCAAGTACCTATACAATCGTCAGCATGTGCTAGTCAGTATTTTTTTTTCTTTTTTTCTTTTTTTCTTTTTCATATAATCTATTCAACCAGCAAGTCTGTCATCTAGTGCACACCAACACATGCAATGTCGACTCAGTTATTTACACATAGCTACTACACATAAGCAAAGCAATAAAAACAATGTATAGAATGCAAATAAAAGAGAAAAAAAAAAAACTGCACAATAAAGAAAAAACAAATAATAAAAAAAAAAAAAAACCAAAACAAATAAGAAAGTTGCGTTCGTGTTATAGCGAATTTTTGATACCCACCAACTCAAATTTACAGAATATTTTTTTTTAAATGTCAGTTGACAACATTCGTCTAGCCTTGCCTCAGGAAATACCTACACTACCACTACCTTTTGTTTCTTGCAGACACATAAGTGCTAAGTGATGGTTTTCTCTTTCTTAAGGTTATGTCGTTGATATCACTTTTTTCTTTTTTATTTATATGAGTGTTTTAGATGGTCCTTGGAAATGTTTATATTGGTTTGAGATTATTGAAGATTCCAGTTTTTCTTGTCAATTGTTACCATTAATTATTAGTATTTATGCCACAGCGGAGTTAAACTGTGATTATCAACTAAGAAAATAAAAGCCAAACGGAAAGGGTTAAATCAACTCTGACTTTTACACTGATAAAGAGTATATGCACACTTCATGGATGTATGGTACGTCTGGTTATCCATTGAGTAAGACCGTCTCGTTGCTTTACAAATGGGTGTAAGTACTAAGTAGTATAGTCAAGGGAAATGGAATTTGTTTTTCTTTTTTTTTTTGGTGTTGTGAAGATCGATTATACGTCAAACAAATAAAAGCAGAATTCTTTCTCTTCTTTGTCATAGCAAATTGCAATAACGAAATGCTTACGTATTATTTAGGCTTATATGTAAATGCAAGCATCTGTGTGTCGAAAAAATGCACACACATATCGAGACATGTGTGAAAGTGTATAATTAAGCGAGTATCAGTTGTATTCATCGATATCGAGCAACTTATGATAGTTTAAAACAACTTTTCAATCTCACTCTTTTAGAAACAAACATTTTTAACCGAGCTTTGTGAATATACAGTTTTTGCACTCTACTCAATATATGAATTCTCGGTATAATCGAGCGTAAATAATAAACATGTGAAGACCGAGAAATTTTCTAATCTTGCACGAGAAATTCAACAATACAACTTTTATTTACTTGCAAGCATGTATATGTACGACTCTGTGCATGTGTGGTGTACGCATATGTGTGCAAAATAGCTGACTAACAGTTAATGTGAATGTGTTGAAGGTTCGGGGAGCACCCATAGAAAACAAATGGAATAATATTTAAAGAGAGTAATCCCTGAGCAAAATGTATTTCAATAATTGCTCTACTCGCGAGAGCATAACATGAGAATAATAAACCTACGCACCCAAGTAAAAATATTGTAAAGAAGAGAACATTTTCAAGCAGGATAGAGAAATTGATTTCACTTTAGAACGAATTTTTCGATACCCATCATTTATTCATTCTTGCATTTTTTGCTTAACCGTTAAACACATATTGTTGCCAACTGTCTACATTGTATTTCCACTTAATTTTAAAATTACAAAAGAAAGGTTGACATATAAAGATATATATTTAATCATACGATATAGATCTACATCGCTATGCTTTTTCGGGTTAACACAAGGGCTTCAAGAGGGCACAGACAGTTAGTTAGTCTATAAAACAATCATATCAAATTACCCGAATTAATTAATAATGAGTAAATCTGCAGACAAATTTGACCACTTATTTAAGTTTAGACTTAATAAAGTTAAAAAGGAAAATCTGAACTTTGAGAGGTTTGCGGACGGAAACCAAGATTTCATAGGATCTACAGGTTTTCTATTTTAACATGTAAATCTTCGGATTCATTTACGGGTGGAATAAGAAACGCAGAAAATCTCCCAACGATCAAACACACAACATTTATGGTTTTTTTTTTTTTTTTGATTTTTTGAAACAACATTTCAGTCTCACTCTGGCATAAAATCGTTACAATATTTGAATGAAATTGCATACCTTTTTCATTGTTCTTGAAAAAATCCACTATTGGACAAGCGAAAGTATTTCGTAAATTTGTACAATGACACTTAAAACTATATTTGATTTGACCGTTTTTTCAAAAAAATTTCGGAAATACATTGACTTCCATGCGCAGCTTTAATTTGGAAAAATCAATGCCTTGAAATTCGAAGTTCGCGTTTTCAATTTATCTTTCTTTTCTCCTTTTTCATAATGGTCGCGCGTTCAAATAGATAGGGACGATACCTCAATGTACGGTAGCGAGTTTTACGTCCAAATAAACTTTCGGTGGGAAAATCTTGATACTGAACAAACATTCTCAATAACTCAGCGGCTGGTGTTTCATAATAAAACATTTGCATAAATCCTATTAAATGAGGCAATCTTCGAGTCTCGAACATCGAACAACTTAAACTTTTCGATATCCTTCCGAAATGCATCACAATCCAAGGATAATTGCGGTTGTTAATAATAAGTTTATCCATGATATTCCAAATATCTGTTTTGAACAAAATATTGTCATTTAATTGAATGTAGAAAACACCCTTCTTGTAAGCATAAGCCATTAAATAAATGTAGTCTTGATTTTGCTTCGTGCGCCGTTGCACAAGTTTCATTGAATCATGCGACAATTCTAGATAATATGACGATTCTGGAGCAATCACATCAATTAGACCATTGTCCAGGTGACGTTTAAAATTCCTTTCAATAAGTTTCCAAATTCGCAGCACAGAGTTGAACTTCTTTTCACCTATAAACACTACAATTAATGTTTGTTTCTGTTGTTCTTCTGTCATTTTCATTATAAGATCATTTAGGGTATCGCAAAGGTAAGATTGGTTTTTTTTTGCCGTAGTGATAATGCCAAAAACAATCCATACACCTGAACGGTTATGGGATATTAATAAGGCCGGCCTTAAAGAATTTGGATCATTCAACAAATGAGGCCAAAAATCGAAGGTCGTTGGAAAAGCGACGCTAGGTGCTAAGCCTGTTTCCCCTGTAAAGTTGTTAAGTAAATTTTTGCGAACGTCAGGAGATAGACGCTTCAACAAGCTTACTTTCTTATCAGATTCTGCTTCACCGATGAAGTCAATACCTTGAGATCTTTGCCCTTTAATTATGTATTGAGAAAGTAAAACAATATCTTCTTCTTTTGTCCTAATTGTTGCTTCCAAATCTCGCAATTGAAGTTGACAACTGTTTATACGTTGCGAAATGTGAATATGTTTGATATAAATTGTCTTCAATACACTGTGCAATACGACAATACAACATAGTCCGATGAAAATTCCTGGTAATAGGAAAAGCATTTGATATTTTTTAAGCATTTCCGATTGAATTTTTTTTTTTAAATTTGTTGTATTTTTTCGGTTTTGTTTTTTTTCGAGACCTTTTGAAGGGAGGCTTTTCAAATGTAGGCCTATGTCTCCAGTATCAATGTTATAATTTCTTTTTCAGTAAATTCACAGTCTTCACAGCATTTTTTGGCCAGATTGAATTATTTGATAAATCTTTTCTCAAATTTTTGATTTTATTGACTTATGGGTTTTGTTAATAGTTATTTGCGATGAATATAATCTTTTCTTTCTAGTTGAGTTATGTGCCGAAGTTGGTTGTTTTTTTGCCAACGACATCTTGGATTCGTTACTTTTTACGTATTATCTATAGGCTAAGATTGCCTGCCTGCCTTGAATATTTTGCTAACAAAATTTGGGATGTAATTTTCTTCTTCTTCCCATATTCAGCAAACCAAAAAACGAAAAAACGAAAAGTGGGTGAGATGCGTAAGGTATGTAATCGAATTATCTAACGAAAAAATTTTTTTTTACTATGACAGTCTTCTGGTGTGAGCCAAGCTACTAGTACTAAAAAGAAAAACAACCAAAAACCCAAGTGAAGACATTATAGGTCGTGCAATATATACCCTAGACAACTTCGTCACTCATTTCCTTGATAAAGAACCAAAAATGATTACTTATTTTTATGTAAAGACGTTTCTTTCATGAAAGGCCTCACATTGTAGCGTGCCTAAAATATCAACTGACGCAAAACAAATTTACCAAACATAATTTACTGAATAAATATTTTATTATTTTTCATATATATGACGGGTTTTAAAATAAAAAACCTATGTGGTCCAAATGCTCTACGATTAATTTTTATAACAAAATGCTACTACGAATCAATTTTCATTATGAAACATTAAAAATTTAACCCTTTTCCGAAAGAACTTGCTTTTGATGAGAAAGCTTATATGAAGTGGTGTTCCCATTGTGGTGGACCCATTTGGTTTAAATATGGTCCTGTCAATTTTCAGGTGAAATTATATGGAAAAATTTGCACCATAAAAATTTAAAAATTAGATTTTTTTGGCATGAAAGGGTGCTAGTGTTCAAAAACACGCTTACTTCACTCAAATTTAGTACAATTAAGTTTCATATGCAGCTATCATGATCTGAATCATGATAAAATCGTTGATATTCGAAAGAAAATGTCGCCCAAAGAAAAGGTAATTTTTTTAATTAATTATAAGAATGAAGTTAACTTATCGACAATCAGTGAATGTTTCATTAGAAAAAATCATTTTAAAAATTATATAAAAAATTCGAATGAAAAGAATGAAATATGCTGCCATTATGCTGCTCGCACAACTCGTTTTTCAAGAAAGGCACGTTTAAAGTTTCAATACAGTTTGCCAACGCAATGATTATTTGTTTTATATCCATGACCGGTGGATGAGGGGTATATTCATTGCGTCGAAACGTTTGCAATGCCCAGAAGCAATCATCAGAGACTCCACAAAGTATTCATATTCTTGGTCAACATTAAATTCGAAATCGATTTAAGCATGTCGTTTGTCCGTCTGTCTAACGTCTGTTGTAAACATTCTCTTGGGCGCAAAAATTAAGCCATGAACTACACATTTGGCAGAAACATTGGAAGATCTTGCATGCAGGCTAGTGTTGAAAATGCGCGAAATCGGTTGAAGGATACGCCCACAGCACTAGGTAAACTAAGAACACCTCTATTTTTCAGAAGGAATAAGAAATTGTTTTTTGGCTCACTACTCAGAAACTACAGCAGGTAGATGTACAAAAATTTTAGCGCATATTCTATGGGCGCTGTTGTAGCACCTGTACAAAAATGGAAAAAATTGGCCATGGATACCCACTATTATAATGTATCATATTTTAATTTTGTTTTCCATACTTTCATATCGTGTGTAATGAAGCTTCAAAAAGCCCATTAAGAATATTAATTCTTGGCTAGTTTCAAATTTGGAATGCGCCTAATAAGTCCGTCTGTTTCTCTGTGCAACTGTGTAATCATTGTGCTAAACATTCTTCCGTTAGTGAAAATGGAGATATCGCCTACAAATTTGCAAAAGAATTTGGAAATGATGTAAGCTTTTCCACGGACACGCCTACAACGTCCACTCGCCTAGGCGACAAAATTTTTATTGTGAAAATAGAAAGGATCGGTCGCTCTCTTCTCCTCTTGTTGTTTTTAGGATAACGGTGAAGCGTATCGCGACCGAATACAATTTTCTTACTTGTTTTATATTATTCTTGAGCATTTAAAATCAACAAAATGCGCAGTGGAACAAAACTAAATGAAATATTTCGATAGAACAATGAAAAATTTAAATTAACTCACAGTTTCGTGCTAATTACTTTTATACTGTGGACGAAGACCGTCATTGCGTATTCTAGACTTAGTAGACTAAATGGCAAATTCAATAGAAATTCATTATTTGATGATGAATACATACATACATACATACATACATACATACATATAATAAATAGCAAAATCATGCAATGCAATGAGTTTTTGTTTTGTTGTCTCCAGTATTATCGTTCACCCACATATAAGTAAATGCATATCGTACGGATGTATTAATATATACAGACAAACATATGTAAACTCTTTGCTGTTTGCATAAAATGAAATGAAACGTTTTTGCAGCTTGTAATGAAAACAACTTTGATTGATATACAAATATATTAACATTGAGACAAACACGTAACCGAACACGTCCATATATATGCATACACAAAAAAAAAAAAGAAAAGAAGAAAACAAAACTGAATGCATTAAACAACCATTGTGGTACATATTCAAACTGACGAAACATACCGTATCATATAATACTTCTTTCTATTGCATTTATGTCTGTATATGTAGTGTGCACCAATTTAAACAATACAATAAGCAACTTGACTGCTCATATCGTTTTTCTTTCTTTCTTTATCACACATGCACTCAAAAATGCTTTGACGTATCATTAAACGTCAATCATGCCAATTCGATAGAATTTTTAGGAAACCCTCGTCTCCCCTTACTTGCATTGCTTATTAGTTATGCAGCAATGTCTTCTCTTCCCTCTCTCTCGTTCACTTCCGTCACTCTCGGCAAAAGGTGACCAAACTATTGTTTTAAATAAGAGAACAAAAGTGCATTTCATCAGGTTTGTCAGGCTACTTTATTAGGCTGGGTCGCAACTTGCGCAAATTACGTTATGTTGATATATCTTCTACTTGATCGATGGAAATTTAATAAAGCAGAGCGCTTTCAGGGAACGTATTAGTTAATAGTTTGAACCCAAGTTGAGTTTGTGCTCTGCTACATGTGAAAAATAATACGCTTGTCAGTCATTGCGCTTCATACGCTTCAAGTCAGGATTCTTTCTCAACAAAAACTAATCCCCAGCTCCAATTAACGTTTTAAAATATATATTTTTATGCGATTTTTTTCGAAGCGAGGTGGGTTTGATATTTTACTGTTATTATTATTATCATTACTGTTAACTTAGCCAGAGAAATTAATAGTAAGATTAAAATCTGAAAGCAATAGCATTTAAGGCCACCGGCTTTATGGAAAACTCTACCGCATTTGCGACTTGAATTCACGGCCATTGAGTTGTTAGTCGTCAGTTAGTTAGATTTGATATAAATTTTCATAGTAACTTGCATGGGCATCGTATATGAGCAGACTGAATATCGTTAATTGCCTCTTTAAGGAAAGAATTAGCAGACGCCTCAGCCTATGCTTATTCTATGCAATTTTTTCTCCAGATTTGCTCAAACTCTGCTTAATCTTGCTGCCGAAAAAGAAAAAATCATCAACAGATGACGCATTTTGTCGTTGCTTCGTGATTCTTAATCTTAAGTATGGATCTACAATATTTTGTATGCTCTCGCTTTTTAACGGTAAAATATGAATATTCTTTAAAAAGAAACTTAAAATTTCGCAACCATTATTTAACAATTATTATTACATATGGTAACCTTAACTCATTTGCTTATAGTAAAAGTGGCTGTCTGCACAATTGTCTCTGTATATATATAGTGATGTTTGTGCATATAAATGTAGGTACATGTAGGTGCATATATTTCAGTTAAATTGCAAGTAATGTGTGTTCCTTAGAATAATAAACTTAATAAGAATTACTGACAGTTTTATATGACAGTCACTGAAAACTATTTCTTATGTTTATAATTTCAGAATAATTGCAAAATTAGGTAGCAAGTATTGCTAAGAGCTAATGTCGCTAAACAATACATTGACAACTTCGTGCATGGTGTGGGATGATCTAATAAGGGATAGATTTAGTTAGTCGTAAAGGTCAATGTCTACAACTATAAATCGATTGAATATTACGCATTCGCGAATTTTGGTTTTCCGAACCCTAATACCAGTGTGAAGAAAGAAATTTATTTTCGATTTCTGGCGAAATTTCTTACACCCACACGCTTATGATATACATATGGGAGAGTAATTGCCACATATGGCATCTACGGCATCGTATATAGTATCCTATCTATCAAATATATTTTAGATCATATTTGTATACAAACATCATACTTATCTTACTTATGTGGTCTATAGATATTAGATTTTAAGATTTAACTGAAGCTAAATCCCGAAGCTTGACTTTCTACAATTTTTACGCCGTAATTCTTAAAAAAAAAGGGGGTGAGGAGGAATTTGAGAAAAAGTTTCTTGAAATGCAAGTCGTAACTGTGGTTTTAAAAGACGAACTACCGACAGGCAAACATGTCGTAGTGGACTCCGCATTTTGCGTTTGTAGAGAATATATGTACTTAATGGCGCCTCTGATGTATATTTAAACGTTAGCGTTACAAACGTTTGATAATCAAATAACCACCTGTTGTCATGTGTCTATTTACGCTTCAGGATGGACAGTAGTAACCTATCATTGAAGGTTGACCACATCCACCATAGTTTAGACTGAATTTTATGAGCAATTCCGTCGAACAAAAAATCGCTAACGATGAAGAGTATGTGCGTATGTCCGTACATATATTATATAAGAGCAGAGACAGTCCTAACGATGATCATCAATCGGTCGATCATTAGTGTTTATGATTGCGTTCATTTCGTGTAGAGAAGTGTAGGGGAAAAAAGGTAAGAAGTAATTATGAAACTTTGTTGCCCGCGCCTTCTATTAGGGAGAAAGGGGAAGAGAATTTTAGTTTGATGGCTAAGGCAAGCGAAACCAGGGGTAGGACAGTTTACACTTTATGCAAATGTGATCGGGAGAGTGTTTGATTTCTGCTCGACCAACGTTCTAAGTTTTACGAAATGTAAATGTCTTCACATTAAGTGCCGCAGGATCTTTTAATTCTCTTTACGGTAAGGCCATAAACTACACCTCGATTCGACATGAATATATACAGTAGCGTGCATAATAAAGAGATAAGAAGCGGAAAGATACACAGGAGCTTATAAAATGCTATTTTTGATTTTATTGTCACATTAAAAGGTCATTTAAACGAAAAAAAAAAAGTTATATACAATGAATTTGCCCGGCCGTGCTCAACAGATGCGGGCGTAAAAAGGTTACACATATGTACTTACTTACTAAAATAATTTTAGATTTGTTTTTACACCATTCATGTCTAAGTGATATAATATAAAGAAGAAAACGTATTAAACTAGTCGGCCAGTCACACTCATTTGACGTTTTCGGCTGAACGAACAACGATGTAAATAAACAATCGTGCGCTTATATATGTACGTATGGGCGATCAACGCGGCGATAACTTGTTTAGTAAGAGGGAATCGACGTTTTTCTTTTTACCGGCCGATTGTTGCCTATGTGTACACACAAACACACACACACTCATATACACACACACACCCACATTCACATTTATTTATTATTTGCAAATAATTTTTTCCGCCGCCGTTATTATTGTCGCCAGTGTGGTCATATTTTGTTAAGTGCACATTAAGTGAGTGTTTAATATGAAAAAGATTTTCTTTCTAACAAAATTTATAACTGCACGTATATAACATATTTAGGTATATGCATTGTTGTGTGAATTTCGCACAAGTTTACATACATTGCATACTTTTGTGTCAAAATATTTTAACAGATTGTTATCTGTTAGATGTTTTTTCTGTGGGTATTAAGCATTTTCATATATTTCTATGAATGTGGGTCAAAGTTACACAATTTGCATTTTTTCTTTCTTGTAAAAATGTTGAAAACTATTAAAATTGGTTGTTGTAGTTGCACAATTTATGAGGGAATGACGACATAGTAGCTAACTTATGTACTATTAGAAGGAATAATTGCACAGAATTCAATCATTGAAGGAAACGATTCTTCAACACTCCTAAGACAGTAATAATTTCCAAATGACTTGATTTAACCAACTTTGAAATTTGCAGAATTTTACAAAGGCTTAAACTATCTATCTATAGAATGTAAAAAAATGTGTGTGGTACGATTTCACAAATACTGGATATTCAAAGTTTATTTATTATGCGCATGATAGTTGCTTGCAGGTAGTTTGATCTGCGACATGTATTGGTGAAAACGATAAAGTATGCAACGGTTATATTTTGGTGATTTTCACCTTTCCCCACATAAAATAACAATTTTCCATTTAGTATTGTTGACCGATTCAGTGCATATAGACGCTAATCATGGACCGCTCAAAATTACATTCCAACAATCATTACTTTCTGCAAGTTTACAATTGTCGATTTTGGTTTTAACGATTTAAACGGTCGTCAATGACAAAAAAGTTCGAAGACAATGAATTGCAAGGCTTCTTGGATGGAAACCCCGCTTGAACTCTAAAAAACGCTCGAACAGCTTAGCAGCTAGTGAATCAACTATTTCTAGAATTTACACGCAATGGGAAAAATCCAAAAGGATGGAAAACGGCTACGGTACGATTTCACTGAAAATGACATTTCGAAAGGTTTCAACATCGCCGTTTCATTGCTTGCCAAGCAAAAGAAGAAGATTTTTCTGGAGCGTATCGTGACTGGCGATGAAAAGTGTATCTATTTCGACAAGCCTAAGCGCAAAAAACATGTGTCAGTCCAGGAGAGCGGAATAAAAATTGTTACTGCAGCCCGCCCACACATTGCAAGAGTTGTTAAGACGACACTGTTGGAGCACGAAAAGGAAGTTCTGCCGCACCCAGTATACTTATCAGACAAAGCGCTCTCTGATTATCACCTGCTCAGAACGATGCAGCGCGGTTTGGTCGGCACGCAGCTCCTCAAAGTTGAAGAAGTGGGAAAATGGGTCGGTGCGTGGATCGCTGCCAAACCAATATAAGTCCTATCAACACGATTATCGACAGGTTGTCAGAAATATCGTAAAATATAGAAAATGATGGAAATTATTTTTCTCAATAAATGCCTTTGCCAAGTGAAAAATTGATCAGAATACATGGAAGCACCGATTACTAAATTTTGATTTGTAATTTCTTATTTCATTTTCTGTGCATGAATATTTAAAATTTATTCTTCTCATTTTCATTACAATATTTTATGAAATTTTTTCCTTTCAATATTCGTCGAAATCTACTATTGAACGAAATATGTGAAGTTTGTTTATATGTCACAATTAGCAAGAGGAAATTCCCAAAAATACGTAAGTGTTTCTTAAAATTGTTAAAGAAAAAAAATTCCAAGAAATAATTTTACAAATTTTTCGTATATGCGCCACAACAACGTATAGAACACAATTACAATAGTATTCGCCAGCAGCAGTTTCTTACGAAACACTTCACAATAAACTAAAATTGCCTTTTAGTTCGCTACATACAACATATCATCAGCGTCAGCAGCAACCGGCGGGCTTAATCGATACGGTTGAGGTTACTGCTATGCACGAAAGTGCACGATTCTTTTTATTTTCCCAAGGACAACCAATAGAACAGTCTACAAAGAGAACTACATATGTCGGTTAACATCCCTACGAACACTTTTCAAATCAGCAAACTACGGCGAATAAGTTGTTGGTTTCAACGGCGAAAACTTACTATAATCCCTTTGAAGGGAATGGTGAGTTGGAGCGGCATTGTCCATTATTTTGAAAACAACAAAAAGTGCGTCACTAAAATCCTTGCAATTTATAGGCAAATGACTGAAGCGGCATGAATTTTGCCAGGCATTGTTTGATATGTCTAGCGACTACATTCATGTACAAGGCCCGCGTATTAATTAATGGCGTGTTAACATGTCTGCAGTTCTGTTAACATATGATGTCTGAAAAGAGGTGTCAATATTTTTCTGCATGAGTGCTTAGCGCGTATTGAAAGCACCGTTGAGTTTACATTTCAATTATTTTTTCTTGAAAATTATTTGGTTAGAAAAGGCTTACGAAGATGCGAAAAAAAATATCCTCACCAAAGGCGAAGTAATGAAAACTGCCCTAGACTAGCAAAATGGCTCGAGTGAGTGCAGGTTGATTTCAACGAATCATCCATGTATTAATTAGATTGAAAGTACTGTAAAAAATAGAATCGTATTGGATTCGAGAACTAATTCCGATGTAAAGTGCACAGATTCTCAGTAAGGATGGAAAATTGTTTAACTTTTGAACCGCAGAAATATCCATTTGGAATACGTTCGCGGCCCATTTGACTATGCAAACTATCAGCTGCAAATGACTTATGCAGACGCAAGGTAATATATCGTCAATTTGTATATAGTTTCAGTTGTCTCTTTTTCGGTTACTTACATATGTGCTGCCAGTGGTTGCTTTTGAACTTGCAACCACATTGATCATTCGTTCTTCACCCACCGTAACTTTCGATTGTTTAACAAGCAAATATTGTCGTTCGTTTCGCTTCCGAAATAAAATCAAAAAATCACGCAATCATCAAATTCGTCTTTCATTTTCGATTTTGCAAGTGTAAATCTCATTTACGTTTTAATAGCGAAAACTATTATGCAAAAAAGCTTACGCAATTCATAATAGATATGTGAAGTTAATGGATAAGCGAGTGCGCGAACTTGTGTAATATCGGATGTAGTTTACATCTTTTATGCCGAACAACAACAAAACTCGTTTCTATTTGACGAAACTAGATGAGGGACAAACAAACTTTTGAGGAAAATGTTTCCAAATTTGAACAATAGCGTATGTTGCTACGGACATGTCAACAATGCACATCTTTTAACCTTAAAAGTACTCTAGGAAATAAAGGGGTAAAGAACAATAAGTAGAAAAGCTACGCTTGGTTTGGGATTGAAAATCGTTCCTATCATAATCAATTTAGGCATGATGTAAAGAAACGGTTAGGTAGGTAGAGTGTGCTAATTTCTTTATCTGGTACAGCATATTGTACATATGGCACTTTTAATCTCCAATTAAGACTACATGGCTTGAGCGAGTCAATTTGACTCATTTACAACTTTGTTGCTACATATTTGGAAAAGCTAAACTAATTTTTTGAAAAACACGCAATCCTTTTTTTACACGGTAGATCCCGCAGATTTCCGCAGAAACCCGTGCAAAAAAAGTCGTGCAAAAATATACACGCGAGATATGGTGAATTTGGAATCGTGTAAAATGAAACTCACATTACCTATATACAAAACAAAAGCCTTTTGTTTCTATTAAAAAAAAAAAAAACAAATTAAAATTAGGATACAGTGAGAAGTCAGTTCATAAACACATACAACATATAGAAATTGGATAGAAATAAAAAAGAAATTTTTCAACTATTCATCGCTACGTGCAACGGACGTGCACATCCATTACGAACTAGATCTTCAGTAGATGTGTCGGGTATGTGTAGCACAACTGTCGTTTTTGATTCAAATGAAGAATTTCGTTCTTTATTAACGACCAAGTAGCACTAGAGCAACTCACTAACACATGTATGGGCATAAACTGACGGACTTGTGATCGCAGTATTTTGTTGCTGTGCACATAAGTTCCTGTGAGACACTATCAAAATTAGAATTAAAAATTGTTTTTTTTTTTGCTCGCGCAACAACAAAAAATTGTGTAAACGAAGTGTATTTGCTGTTATTTGTGAACCGTGTTATTTCAAATTCGTGCAAAAAAGGGGAGAGATAAGTGGAGTGAGTACAATGGACTACAAATTGAGTAATAAAATACAGGAAAAATTGATTGAGAAGAGCCAAGCTTGTGATAAACCTGGCGCAGACACAACAATCTATGAGCGCTTGTTCGCAACTAGAGCCAACTGCCCATTTACTCAATAAACTGGACCATCAAGTGGCAGATCTCTGTAACTGGCAGCTGTCCATGTATACTTCTCATGGCCTAGCCTTTAATTTCTAGATGTATAATTTTTCCTCTTTCTGCAAAACTCTTTAAATGAAGCGAGTTACCGTAAAAAGAGATCGCGTCACAATTCTTTTTATCTCGGACAAAACTTTAAGCCAAGGTTACGTTACGTTTACGTTAGAAGCAAAAATTGTTGAACGAAATGAAGCGCTCATTAATTTGCATTTCTCAATACTTTCAGTCTTCTAAAAGGTCTTACTTCTTAAAGAATTTAACCAGCTTTGTTTTCCTTCGAGGCTAAGTGAACCAAATAAAATGGAATTATCGCTCTAACGTGTTTTTGGATAAGCGAGGATATTGTCATCCATTGAGAGATGTTTTAAAAATAAAAATAATTGTTTGACTGCTTTTTCGCCAATCGTCTATTGAGCATAAGGCGATGTGATGGTAAGAAGATATATTTTTATTTCATTTAACATTTAAATCTATTTTATGTTTATTTTCCTTTTTTTTTTTTTTTTTTGCTACTTGGCATTTTATCGCAAAATGTGTTCACTCTTCTTCTTTTCGTTTTTTTTTGTTTTTCGCTTAAATATTTTATATTTAGCTTTTTGTCTACGTAACACGTTCGACATTCAAATGTTTTCGTATAAAATACATAAATGCATGGATGGCATTTGTTTAAAATAGATTCCTGACAGAGGGTACGTTTTCGTAGCGCCTTAAGAAAAATTTCTCTTTGTTTTTTTTTTATTTGCTTTGCTTTGCTTTGCTTTGCTTTGCTTTGACGTTTGCCTGATTGCATGAAATGCAATGAAAAACATTTAGAAATGATATAAGTGAGTTTGATAAATATTTCCATGTTTACAGAATTCGCAAACATTTGGTTTCTAACCTAATTCAGTTTAACTCAGCAGTAGAAGAAAAGAAAATTTTATATCGCAAATACCTTAACATGTGTAAATAAACAGATACCCGCCATAAAGCAAAACTGGAATTTAGTATTTAACAGAGCGAAAGCTCATAAAAAGCAACAATAACAACGTGAGTGAGCGGTTAGTGCCAAAAAAAAGTTTTTTTTAAAAAGAAATCAAATAAATTGCGAAAACATGTGTTAAAGCTTTTAAGGAATGCAAAGATTATACGAATATATGCATACATTGTAATAAGCACTTAAAGTTTACTTTAGTATTATATGTATGTATGTATGTATGTATGTATGCATGCATGTACATATACAATACTCAGCTGTTATTAATATGCGTATGCTGTTTACTTACATATATATACATATGTGCATATAAGACGCATGTGCTGTTTGCATGGAGACGGAATGACACACAGCAATGCGGTGCGGTGCTATGCACACCTCCTTAAATAAATTTAACAAGCAAATGTGCATGTGTTTGTGCGTGTTTTTCATTTATGTCTCTTGAAAGGTATTTCCTCACGAACACGTACATTATGTATGTGCATATGTGTGTGTATGCATTTTATTTTTATTACTGTTTTGTGTAATTAAAAAGGTGACCTTTTTTTTGAAAAACACTTTCCGAGAATAAAATTATTTGGAAATTCCTTCCTCTCGTTAGTTAGGGTTATTTTAAGGATTTACTTTACTTAGGGTGTTTGTAAAATTTTATATTGACTACACATTTTATGTGTTTGACATCCTGGCGCCGTTTTAATATTCTTCTTTGTACACTAATTTCAAGTGGATTTACTTTCAAAGAATATTTTTTTTAAAGTAGTTACGTTTTGAAGATTTTCCTTTAAAGGAAACAGGACGTGAAATGTTTAACACCGATTGCTTCATGCAACTGCATAATTAAGCGTAAGCATATCAAAGCGGTCGTCATTTTGGGCGACCAACTCGGCCCATTTTCCGTAATAACCCAAGTGCAACAACTTTTCATGTTTTTGCTGAATTTGAAGGCATTATCTTCATATTATTCATAAGCAAATGACTGGACGGACGGACAGGCTTAAATTAGAATTCAGAATTTGATGCTGATCATAAATCCTCAAGGGTGTTTGCACAATTTTTACACACCATCCTTTGCTGGTGGGGATATCAAAATTAAAACAAACAAATTATTATTTGTAGAGGTATTTTCGTGCCGTCAAAACTCCATGTTTATCTTATACCGAAGGCACTATAGTAGAAGAAGACCTTGTTGACGTTATAAAAAGGGGTCAAAACCCCTCATTCATGCTTATGCCGGATTGAAGGAGAAAAGAGCTTTTTACAAAAAACTTCCCATAATGTTATTATACTTCTCATAATTAGGCTGCAAGGAAGTTGAGATATGACACATGGATTGTCGAAGCATTTCAAGTGGGCGTGGTTCGCTTACAATTATGAAAACAATAATTACAACGATGTAAAAAAAAATCTGTTAATTTCTTGTAAAAATTTGGTATGTACTGAATATTGTTCTTGAGTTCTTGAGGACTACATTTACAAATGACTTCAGTTAGGCCAATTGAAAGTCGGTACTTTAAAATATCTGGTTGTGCTTGAGATAATTGATTTCCGAGATTATTTTCGATCTGAATAAAGGCGCTTTTCTTCTTGAAATCGTTAAAAGGAATTTTACCGTTACTTTTCGTAAAATATAAATATTTCTGTTATGTACTTTTAATAAATTGTATATATCACTACTGTCCATTCTCTTTGTCCATTATTGTTTAGGGTCAAGCCTAAGGTGGATTCAACTACGTCGGTCGCTTCATTAACCTCAAACTTTAAATGGATTAAGCAATGCCACACTCCCCACCAATAATCTGTTGCTGCTTAAGGCTAAACCTTAGGTTAGCTTAAATCTGCCGATCGTTGGTGAGTTGTTACTTAATGTCAAATTTTAAGTCAATATTGCTATGTCCGTCTATCCATCAGTGATCTGCTATTGCAAAAGGCTAACATTTACATGAGTTTACATGAGAGTAGGTAGGATCGCACCTACAATTTCAATGTTCGCGGATTCAAACCTCAAATCCCCAAGGATTTAGTTTGGTCGTAGCTATAGTAAGTTCCCCTTGTCTCTTTCTTTTTTCTCATTTCTTTCTGACCGTTATCGGGAGCTTCGAATAGGGGATATCCCTTGAATAAGGAAAAAAAAAACTGAAGATGGTATCGTTACGAGAATGATTTCGATCGATGCATTCAAATGTGGACGAACGTTACATTACGTTAAGGCGGCGAAACTATTATCCTTCTATTGTTCAGTACAGAGCACGAATAGATAAAACTTTTTCACTTACTTAAATTAAGTTCGCTTAGCGGTTGATTATTGCTGTTTAAAGTCGCGCCATTTGTATTGATTTGTTTTATATTTTCATTTTGAAATTATTTATTTATTTTTCGATTTCTTTGTGTTATTCTTCTCCTCTCTTTTTTTATGTATATTTTCACGCTATTTAAACAATTGATTTATTAAAGTAATTTATATTGAAATTCTTCACCTCATTTCATTTATTGTAGCTATTGCTGTTGTTGTTGATACTTTTTTTTTTACAGTTTAATTACACTTTAGACAGTTGTGGCGTGTTCTTATTTTAATTTTACTATATATTTTTCTCTTTTTTTGCTTCATTATTTAATTTTGCGCTATGGCGTTGGAATACTTTTTATTCAAATAACAATGTTGATGATCGTAGTGATAATGATGCAGTTCGGCTAAGCTTTTAAATTGTGTTGCTATTTAGCTGCTGCTCTTGCTGTTGATATTGATGATGATTATGATGACTAGCACACGAATGTATTAAACGATCTTTAAACGATTTAAACAGACGTATATGAATGTGTATGTGTATATATGTATTTGTATATGTGTATATTTGCATTTATATATTCATGCACTATACACACGCACAAACACAGGCGCGCTGCTCACTGCTTAGGCACTCTCCGCAAAACAACAAAAACAACAACAATAGCTAACGTCAAATGATTGATTTATTTAAATTAATTCACTTGTGTTGTGGGCAAAAAGTTGCAAACGATACGTTCGCTCGTTCATTTATTTTCTCCTTTTAATTGAAAAATTTTTGTTTTTCATTTTTATTTCAGTTTTTACTTTTCTTTTTTTTTTTTTTGGTTTTCTTATTAATTTTTCAATTAACTTTATTTACTACATACAAAATATACAAACTGAACGTAAGTTTTGCCTTTGTATTTGCTACTCATTTATTATTGTTGTTATATTGGTTTTACACTATCAATTAATTGATAATTTTCGCGTCTTAGTCACAACGCACTCAACAACGTACGATCAACGACTGACTACCATAACAATTATATTTACTGATCATACATACCGATCAACCAACTAACTAACTAACTAACTAACTAACCAACCAACCAACCAACCAACCAACCAACCAACATATCAACCTATCAGCAAGTCAGCCAGCTAGTCAGCCTGGCAGGCAGGCACAACTAACTAACAAAAATTAAGCAGCGATCTAAGCAAACAAATAAACAAACGAACCTATGAAAATTTATTTAAACAGCCAGCCGGTCGGCCACTCAGTTAACCAGCCGACGTTGTCGTCGTCATCCATCGTAATTCATAGCTACACATTTGCGCTTGTTTGTTGTATAGTAGGTGAGCATGTGCAGGTTCGCGTACAAGTGTTCACAGCTACATCAGCTAGACAGCCAGTCCGACTAGCAAGCAGGCAAACAGACGGGCAAGCAAGTCTCAGCAACGAGTAATCATTTCAATACAAGTATTGTAATACATACAAACATATAGCATATATAAAAGCATACGTATATATATATATATATATAGGCATACGTACCTACATATATATATGCCGGTGTACATATTAATTTTGATAAGAAATAAAGAAGAAAAGGAAATAAAGCACAAACTCTGCTAGCGGCAGGGTTATACTTTAAGTACATTATTATGAAAAGTTTGACAACGAAATCTGGGTCACCCTACGAACGTAACAGTAACATAACGCTTTCTTCCCATTAGGGCATTAAATTACTTTTCTTTAAACAATGCAAAAATAAATGGATCTTATAAAGTATAAGAAGCGGTTAACTTATGCTTAACATTTACTAATATTTGATAAAGTGTTAAAGAGCTAACAACGTAGTTTACATATATGTATTTGCGAACAGAGTATTTCCTATTAAATGAAGTCTGCGATTCGATTCAATTGCGTTTTCGTTTAATTTCAGTTTATTTGGTTTATAACACAACTTGTTCTCAATCTTTTCCAACCTCTCTTCTTTTCATTAAAATATTTTCGTCCTCGATCCCTCGATTTGCGGCCACGTTCCTAAGAAAAAGTTAATCTTTTCCAACCTCTCTTTCTTCCATTAAAATATTTTCATCCTCGATCTCTCGATTTGCGGCCACTTTCGTAAGAAAAAGTCAATCTTTTCCAGCCTCTCTTCTTTTCATTAAAATATTTTCGTCCTCGATCCCTCGATTTGCGGCCACGTTCCTAAGAAAAAGTCAATCTTTTCCAACCTCTCTTCCTTCCATTAAAATATTTTCATCCTCGATCCCTCGATTTGCGGCCACTTTCGTAAGAAAAAGTCAATCTTTTCCAACCTCTCTTCTTTTCATTAAAATATTTTCGTCCTCGATCCCTAGATTTGCGGCCACTTACCTAAGGAAAAGTCAAACTTTTCCAACTTCTATTTCCTTCATTAAAATATTTTCATTCTCTATCCCTAGATTTGCGGCCACTTACCTAAGAAAAAGTCAATCTTTTCCAACCTCACTTCCTTCCATTAAAATATTTGCATCCTCGATCCCTCGATTTGCGGCCACGTCCCTGAGAAAAAGTATTGAATTTGCAAATAACAAGTCGGAACTGTAAACACGTTGCGTTGTTTGCTGATATAATCGTCCTGACGTTCATCGATTTCGTTATTTAATCAGATCTAGTGGCCAAAATTTATATTTTATTTATTTTCAATGTGTCTTATGAAGCAAAAATACACTTGAACCACAAAAAAGAACATTATAGTCGGACAATTAGATACTCTGCACCACTTCGACTTGGCATAATTATTCACTCGTTTGGTATTAAGAACAACAAATGCAGTCAGGGTTCCGCACATTGGCAAAATGCTTATATACGGTGGTATCCAAAAAAATTGACCTTCGTGGTTTAAATGCGGTAAAGTTGTCTTCTATGACAATTTCCACTCCAAAAGCATCATCAAGTCATCAAAATATCTGAAAAATTGTGACCTGTAGCTTGGAGAAAAATTTACATGGACAAACATTAGACGGATAGACCGGCTTAATAAAAGTTAAGCGTATCTTACGCCCTTCTGGGTGTCACATATACCATAAGTGATGTGGGGTATGAAGCAAAAAAAATCATGATCTGTATTCACGAAAATAAGTTATTCTGTCAAAGGCGTTGCAGAAAAGGTGAAGTGTTTAGAACACCATAGGTATATACATTTACATATTTGTCCATGACATCATCAGAATATTTTTTGAATTTTTGAAAGTCGGAAGAACTGAAATAGAGAGACCTGATAAAAATTGTCTGAATTTTGCAAATGAATTATCAATATTGAAATGCTTCACCCGAAAGCCTAACACCGAGTTATTTGTTTGTTTATATCAGTTATCGGTTTAACTGGTTAAGTGGTTAAAAAAAATTTGAATATATTCCAAATTCATAAGGAACTTTACCACGAAAATCGTTTCTAATTAATATTTCTGATTAAAAAGTAATTACAAAAAGTTATCGTAATTGAAACATGAGATACGTTGGGAATTTACACAAAATTTGTTTCAAAATGAATTTAATTTTATACTTTTTTTTTATTGGCAAAAGATGATTTACTAGTATAGCCAATCGTTTTGTAAGATAAAAAACTATGCATACGATTTTTTATAAGGCGTATAAGGGCCGTCAAAAATCTGTTTATAAGGAGAATCGTCAAGTTACTGAAAAAGATCATCAGCAATAGTCTCCATCTTTTCATTGTTGACATCTGAACAATTATGATATGAACCCCAGGACTTGAGGTAGACCAACTTTTTATTATACCGATCGATTCAGATTCAGTTGTTGGATCGATTAAAGCTTGTCTGTCCGTCTGTCCCTGTTGTGTTCTTGCATTCAACCTACAGGTTGCAATTTTTTAAATATTTTGATGAAGTGTTTTGGCCCAAGGACAAATACTGTTGAAAATTATTTGGACGATGTGTCGACTAATTCGTTATACTAATAACTTTAGGGGGTGTGGAGCATTTATTCATTGTCCATTATAACGATTTTAGTTGTGTTTTTTATTTTTTCTAAACTTATTTCTATATATGATGGTAGTGCGAGTAGAGCTTCAGTATATATTTTCGAAAAGCCGTTATATGATTAACTATATTAATCAACGTGGTGTAGGGGGTTGAATGGTGGGCCGCGTATAGTGTTTTTGCCTGTTTTAAGTTTAGGAAAAAAATTAATGATGAAACCTAAAGACAGCGAATAGAATGGCGGAGAATGTAATTCGCGTGATTTTTGCCATAGTGATAAAGAATGTGTGAATTCATGCCTTGCTTTGATGATACATTTCCTATTGTATCATATGGGGCCGTTCATATCTTGATTTTATCACTCAAACGTTGCAAATAGTTCGCGTAATACTCGTTATTGATTATTACTCTCTTTCTTTTTTTCTCCTCTACGCGTCGCACGAGAGAAGAGTAGGGAGATAGGAATGAAAAATGGTCGCGGTCTGCGAGGTATGCGCCCGATCTGTAATTGTTGTGGCTTTATCTACCAAGCGCCCACTATGGTTAGTACTACAAAGTAATTAAAGTACTGTCTGACGCGCGGGGACTTGAACGGGCATATGCCGATATGATAGTCGCTCTTCCTCCCTACTTGGCTGTTGTATTTTATTATTAGTGTTTTCCCATCAGATGCAACTGTCTTTCCCTTCGACTCCCGTCTTTCGAATCGACAACGAAACTCAGTCTTTTTTTCATTGGTGAAACATCGCTGAGCACTTCATAGAAACATCTCTACTACACTTTCTTTATTTAATTGTAAGTTACCATGTCTGGTAATTCGCGCATGCACATCATCTCGTGGATTTTCGTCGCCATTTCAACAGCGGTCACATCGTTTAGAGAATTACGGCTATATTCGTTTTAGCAACTAATACGTCCTCTGCTCAAACTCGACCATTTATTACTGTGTTGTTGTAGACGAAGGAGCATAATCTTCGAGAGTAAAATTTAACTCGAGTGTGATAGCGATTTGCGCGACGTTTTTCAAAATCACTGAATGAGAAATATTTCGTATTTTTATAAGTTCACTAAGAATATTCATTGTTGATGTAATAAAACATAAAATCAGTATTTGCGATCATAGTGAGCCTTAGTAAGCAACTAGTTAGTACTTCATTATACTACTGCTTTTGGCATTCGTTTCGTTTGTATTGTGTACGAAACCACGATCTATACTCGATTAAAACATATCGGTCCGAGCGTTCTAAGTTTACAATGCGAATATATAGGTCTGTTTGGCCTAAGATTTACAAATTTGTAAGTTCTAAAATCGAAACGCTTGGCTCCAACAAAGGTTATATATTTCCAAATACTATTGTGATCAAAAACAAAGGTGAACGAACTTGTTTATAAAATGAAAAATCTTTATTTATTCTTCCAAGCCAATCTTATCGCCTTTATTGCCTTCATAAAACTCAAATAATATTCTCTATGACCAGCTTGGTCTGGCGCGATCGTGCAAGAAAATTGTCAGCACAATCTTGAAGTTTAAACCACTTTGGTACAGTTTTTCGGTCTTGGTTCACTTTTTGAAGAACTGCACTTTCTGCCCAGAAGGAAGCATCAGAATTGCCGCAAAGTATATATATTCTTCTTCATCATCATCATCATAATCATCATCAGTATGAAATCCTAACTCGATTTCCGTCTGTCCTTGGTCCACAGCACCACGTAAACTGAAAACACCTCTATTTTTCAAAAGGAATAAAAAATTGTTTTTTGCTCATTATTCATAAACAATAGGAGCTAAAAATGTACGAAAATTTGAACTCATATTCTACGAGTGACGCTATACAAAAATGGCGTACCCAATATTAAAGTGTATCAAAATTTAACTTTTTTTTCAATACATTTGGAAGGCATGGCAACAAGCGTCAAAATCCTCATAAAGTATATAAATTCTTAGCCAGTTTCAAATTTGGAATGCATTGAAACACCTCCGTTTGTCCACCTGTCTGTCTGCGCAACTTTGTAGAATTTGTGGTAAACGTCTGCCGTTAGAGAAAATGAAAATATCGCCTACAAGTTTACAAAAGAATTTGGAAGCGATTTAAACATTTCCAACGACACGCCTCCAGTGCCCACACAAAATGTTGATTTTGAAAATAGAAAATATCTGGCGCGCCCACTCCATACAGAGTATGAAAATTTTTCTTTCTTTTAATTTTTTGTTTCCTTTTAGGATAATGGTGGTGGATATAGAAGATTCGGTCACGACGGAGTATAATTATCTTACTTGTTTTCTATTCACAGTGTTTACAGTTTGAATTAGTTGAAGACCTCACCTGGTTAGAGCTTAAATTATCTTCCGAATATCAGTGCAAAATTTGACTCAAGCATTTGTTAAAGTTGTCTAACAGTTCAGATGAACTTTGATAGAAACGAAAGCTACCTTCATGGGTTAATAAATTTTTGGCCCTAAAAACTCTCGTATACATTTCATTTTATCAATTTACGCTTATAAGGTGTACAGTAATACTCCAGCATAGCAAATGGTATGTCTATTATTTTGTTGATTATAATAGGGTTCCATTGCAGCTGATAGAATATAACCGCATCCCAAAATATATTATAATAATTGTTAGTCATGCCTTTCGTCGTTCTGCGATGATTTACTTTATTTGAGAAGTGCCTTAAACACTATTAAGCCGGTGTGGATGTATACAACACTTAGAGGGACTTGAGATACATCGATCTTTTATTATACCAATCTAAGCTTGTCCGTCCGTCCGTCTGGCTGCCTGCGTGCCGTTTATCAAAATATTGTCGTACTCACTCTACAGGTCGCAATTTTCAAGATATTTTGATGAAATTTTATAGACTGACAGATTTTTAACCCAAGGAGGATGGACGCCATTAAAGTTGTTCGCATAGTTGTTTTCGGTCACATTCCGTGTGACGCCTTATTCTGAAAAGTGGTTACCTGAATAAGTGTAGTAATCGAAGTGATCGTGGCCGACCGCAACGTTTTTAGTTGTTTTTGTATCTAAATCGTTGCAACAAATTTAAATGAAAATCTTTCGTATGTGTTTCATTATGAAGTTCACTAAATTTATTTGAGAAAAGAAAGGAAAAGAAAAGGGGAAAAATCGTTCAATTATTAAACTACTTCTCCTTACCCACATCAATCTTTTCGGTGAAAGATTTAAATAATCTATAGGTCTTGTTATCATTGTTGCTTTTGTTTCCAATCACTATGCTTTGAGAGTAGCGGTGCAAAAGAGATCAACAACGAACGGATCCAGATGTACGAGACTGAAGAATCGTTGGTGCTTTGTTTAATAAAGTGTAATAAGCTGTATATATATATATATATTGAACTATTGCATACTTGCATTTATTATCATAAAGTGAAACATACACATAACTTTATATATATATATATATATGTCTATGTATAGGTATAAATACATATATGTGTACCTTCATTGCTAGGTATAAATACAAATAAATTATATATAATAGTCACAGACGACATTTAGCGTCCTAGTCTTATTGGTGGCATTCACTATAAATTATTTTTTTTTGATTTGAGTTGTTTTAGATTGTATTCTTATAGGGATGTACGTCTGTCTGTTCATAGAATATTAACATAATTGCGTGTACATATTATTGCAATTGCTGTGGGTTATCGGAAGGACATCCCGCACGCAATTGCATTGAAGCCATAACATTTCTGCAACTTGACGAATACACAAGATGCGTAATGAAAAAATATTTGCATGAAACCATATTATTCTAAGTTTATAGCACATAAGTGTGCGCGCTTGGGCACTTAATTGAAAAAAAGGGTTGTGCTTGCGGTTTATAAATCTCGTTTAAATATTATTTAAATCATACAAGATATTTAGTGCAAATGATGATAATATTTAAATAATTAATTATGCTTAAAATCAAAAGCGAAAAATATTTACAGTAGCCCAATAAAGTCTACATACAGTATAGGAATTTGAGGTTTCTCTTGCTAAAAACTGCATTCATGGTTTGAAGATCAAAAAATATAATTCATAAGAAGCGGGAACTTGTATTATATAATACTTCAAGATTCCTTTTCTTGGCCTAAGATAAACTTATAAGCAAAATATATATCTTAATCCCATACATACTAAAACGTAGAACATTCTACATACGGCACCATTGAAAGTTTCGAAAAAGAACATCATTATGGTACTTAGGTTTTGTTCTCTTTTCGTACCTTTAAATAATAATTCATCGAATAAAGTGAGTTCCTCTAATTCTATCCCTAAAAATGTTATAAAATATACAAAAACATAAGGCAATTTCTCAAAACTTCGAAATGTGATTATAAAGGTAAGAAGTGGGGAAAAATCGTACTGAGAAATACAGAAACAATTGGAGTTAGTCGTGGTACGAGTCAAGCTATTAAAAAAAACTACAATAACACAAATACCCAGGAAATTAAGCACAAATCAGGCCAGCCAAACGAACCTACAAAGCGCGAAGAAGGAGGTGTCCACAGGGTTGTAACAAATGAATCCAAAAATAGTGCTGTTGATATTACAGAAGCGCTAGAAAAATATAAGCCAAACAGTATTCATGCCGAAATCGTTCGAAATATTCGAATATAGAAGAGCCAAAGATTTTCATAACCATTCGTAGAAATGTATCCCCAAACCATGACAGCGTGCTTTTCAGTTGGTAATAAATTTTGCATTGCCGTCGCTACATTAGGTTCTCTCCTTCTTTTTTTGTAAACCGTCGTATCCGACTATGTCATACTTAGACTCGTCACCAAAACTTACGGTTTTCCAAAAGTTTATATAGTCGTCTAATCTTTATGGAGTTTTGCAACTCGAAGCATTTTTATCATATTAACTTCACTTATGAGTGGTTGTTTTCTTTGAATGCGGCATTCGTCCTTGGACCGAAACGCGTCAATATACCAACTGTCATAAAATATCAACTTGCGTACATTCGCACAAACTTAATGTACCTTTGTACCACAAACAATGTACGGTATAAAAAGTTTATACCAAAAAAAGTTAACCCTATAAACTACACTTAAAAAAAATAAGCTTTCACATGACAATAAGATCCACTTTTTAATATTTATTGATGAATGGAGCTGACATGAGAACTAACTTACTACGCAAAATTTTGGAACATGTTGTTACATTTTTCACACCATTTCGCAGGACAAGTAAGGCTTTTTATAGTAACCAGGTCTAACTTTTTGAGCATTATGATCGAAAAAGATGAGGAAGAGCAAGTTTTCAGATATAGAAAAAAAAAAAAAATAAATAAGTGTACTAAATTTGAACCAAGTCGAATCCAGTTTTCAATCCCCCCCTAAGGCGTTCACAAAAAAAATTTGTGTTTTTTACTAAATTCCTATCTACAAATTGAAGTACGGGTAGTGAAGCATAATATTTTAATGATGGGTCGCACTTACGTACTTTTGCTTTGCTTTAATTCAATCTTATCCCCATCCATACTAGCCTTGTATATTCTCTTAGGCGGCTTACATATATACTAAACTAAAGGTAAACTGAATAGATTATCTATTAAATTTTTAGTTAAGGTGGAAACGTCTTAAATCATGCGTACGAAAAATTTACCTCAACATAGGCGAGTACATAAACGATGCAAATACCAGCTCAACTCATATTCGATTGAAACTACAGTGACTGCTCAGTCGGTAAAGCCGCGGCACTTCCCAGTGAGGAATCCGATTCTTCATTCACGAATTTATACATTAATTGGTTTATATGTGTTTTTATTGTTTTATGCCACATAACCTTTAGGGATTGATTGCGTCTTAATTTAATTACCACTTATTTATTCAATCAATCAATCACTTCATTATTTATTACAGAAAGGCTTTCCACTCTTTTATATCTCTGGTGGCCTTTGCTTACGAACACCCGATCTACAGAAAACGAACTTACTATTGCAAGTACATTACGCGCTCTGTTGAAGGATGTTATCACTCTCGCTGCATATAAACAACTCCGCGTTAATCTTTACTTCTTAAAGATCTTGAAGAGATCTCATCTCATTTAATCAGATTGGGATTGTCAGTCCGTAATACTCTGGCTCGAATTCAACTTTATAGCTGGAATCAAGGTTAACCCGTCGGGTTGTGCGGTCTGTGGGATGGCACATTCTCTTATCTGTTGACGGTTCTACATGAATCCTAGATTACCTTAAGGTACGTATAATACGTTCAAAACTAGTTGTGAGACCAAAATGAGGTACGATTTTGGTCGTCACACACTATACCCTCTTCTCGGCAATTTTTGCTGAGAAATATTAAATATCGCACATTTTTTCGCTCAAACCTTTTTTAAAATGGTGGCTCACATATGGAATGGTCGTAAAAATTATTCAGATACAATTTATTTTCAAAGAAGCTCGTCTTTAAGCGAAAATCTTGAAAAATTCGACAAACAGACAGGAAGAGACAGACTTAAAAGAAAGCGGAGGAGAAAATGATTCCGAATCGATTGGTCTTCAATGCTTCGCAAGTCATGTAGGGCATAAAATATTCATATTTTAAATTAGTGATATATTGCTATATAATGTGCTTACTTGAGCTTGTATAAGTAGCGTCGAGGTGTTTACTTAAAACAAAAACAAATTTGTATTTATTTCTTTTCTACAAAAAAAGAATTCAAATTCTTTAAGTTTAAGTCGATTTATATAAACATTGCGTTTATATAAACCACATATATCCAAAATAAATAATATGTATATATGTATATTTGACCACATAAACTATATTTGTTATATTGCTTTATGAATTTGAATTATTTTTGCACGCGGATGTTTGCTTTTTTAAATGTGTCGTCGTCGTTCAAATTAGTCGGCTCAGTTTGCTCGTCTCATGTTTTTGTTTCTATTTCTATTTTTTGTATTAATTTTTTGTTTCTCTCTCTCTCTCTCTCTCTCTCTTTCTCTCTCTCTCTTGTTCTTTTTCTTTCCTTTTTTTCTTCCTCACTTGTTTTTTCGTAATCTATTTAATTTTTGTAGAAATATTTTTAGAATTTCATACGAACGAGCAAAATAACCTAAGGAATGGAAAACGCCATTTCTGAGGTATGAGTGAATGTGTGCGCGTGATTTTATTTAGCATTAAACGTCTTTTAAAATATTTATTTATTTTTTGATTATATCAAATTACTATAGAGCGCAATGTGATAACTAACTTCTCTCTAAACACGCTACTCACTACACGTTCCAAGATGCGTCACGATGACGTCCGGTGTTTAATTGCAATTAGTTAATAGAAAATGTGTAAGTGTGTGTAACAACAGGCATTTTCAACGTTTTAAGCAATTAGAAATTATCACCTA
The DNA here is from genome assembly GCA_001077435.1 of Glossina morsitans morsitans. Lineage (NCBI taxonomy): Eukaryota > Metazoa > Arthropoda > Insecta > Diptera > Glossinidae > Glossina > Glossina morsitans. The sequence continues at coordinate 50,025 of CCAG010003524.1, read as the reverse complement.
CTACAGTGCACTTCGACGAGCACGTGCCCAGATCGTTTCGCACAAATATATTTAATATGCGTAACTAAGAGAGCCAGCAAACATCGTTCAGCAAAGTTGGGGGGATTAGTGGTGAAAAGTTGAAAACGGTTTCAAGGCAATAACGAATTCGCAGGAAAGTCAATTTCTTCTCCCAAATTGTGCACTTCGTTGTTAGTATTGCTTTTAATTTTTTTTTGTTTTTCGCGTTTGTCTCTTTTTCTTTTAGGTTTTTCTTGTTGTTTTTTCTTTGTCTCTCAACGCTAACGTTAAGTTACTTTTGTGTGTAATGTTAGAGTAACATAGTGTAATTTTTTTCGTCGTTTTCTTATCTTAATGTAGTGCTTTCCAGAGGAAAACTTCAGGAACCTTATAAAGTTTACATATATTTGATCACCCATTAAAAGTCCTTGCACGCGCAAAGTGGACCAAATATTGCTGCAAGCACAACGATAATTACCTGCAGATATATTCTAAGCCCGATCTTATAATCATCTTAACACATCTACAAAAATATAACTATGCATAAACTATACGACTTGAATGCGGGCGATCTTCAGTTTCAGCAAAACACATGTCGTCAAACATTAAATTTACAACACAACCGTAAATTTTAGTTTAACTACAATGAACGAATAATTCTAATTAAGCGATTTGACAATTTTAAATTATTGATAAACTGTTTACAAATCTGAAAAAGCCCGAAAATCTGAATCCTACTTTATAAGCATAGGCGTGCATTTGGTCTCAGCCAAGCAGATTCAGATAATTGTGCCTATTGCTGGGAACGTGTGGCAAACGCTTAGTTACCTCATCTCACTTGTCGAATTATGCTTGTCGAACTAATCCGCAGATGTTTCACTCTGACATCATAGTGTCACAGTGAAATAATTTTCAGCAAATTTCAAATCAGTTGCATCGGCTTGGTAAAAAGGCGCGAACTATATTTAGTATATTTTGAGTAGACTTTGTGGACTTCCGCGAGGGTCACATTATGGATTAGATGATTGTTTGCTTATCGATAGTACCTTTGCGATTTTATTGTCTATGTTCGGATCTTATTTTTCATGAAATGTATTTTCGAAGGATATAAAGAAGACGTTTCTAGGGATTCTTAATTCTTCTTTTTCGTAGGATAAATTTTTCAAACGAAGACTGTGGCAATATTTGGCAATTAAATTTAAAACATAAATTTCGATTCTGTTAGAAAATAACGCTGAACGTGTACTAGAGCGTAGTGCAAAATTAATCTCGAATCTCGATGTTTACTAAACAATAAATTTCAAAATTCGAATCGCAATTATGCTTGAATCCCGACGTATGCTAAGCAGTCGCGATCAAGTTTTAAGTTTTAGACTGGGATTTAATTGGCTGATAAGGCTAAACCATAAATTTGGAATCTTCAAGTTCGGGTTTCAAGATGTGCTGAGAAACGTAAAAAATAATTCGAAGGCACAAATTTTGAGATAGCTGGTTGAAATGAAAGCTGACTTTATCAGAAAATAAATATAAAATACTGAGCTAGATCTTACGGTTCCCATTTCGGTAAACAATAAAAGAAGATAAAATCTCGGTATGTGTTGAACAATGAAAATCGGGCTTTAAACTTCATTACGAGAAGACAAAGCTCCTTGACTGATAACACCAAACTATGATAGAAGATAATTTTAGAACTTGAATTTTATCAGAGCGAGAAATTCGTCTTTCGAACTATACTGCCGCGCTAAGAAACAAGGCAGTGTTTCTATTCCCACGTGGAGGTTGTAGTTTGAGCAAACGAGAACAATCTAAAGCACAGTCGGAAATATTATGAAAACATTATAGAGGCATTCTTCCACGTGCTGTGTGGTATGTGAAGCCGAAAAGTCAATCAACATTGCTCGATAACGCATCCATTTACTGTAATCTCTAACTGTCTACCCAACCCGGGAATGTACAGGAAATATATATGAAACCTTTTAGTTTTTATTAGTCAAAAGTCATTGCAACGGTAGTTGCATATTGACAGTTCGAAAACGGCGCAAAATTTAAAATTACTATTGTTGAAAGACCCTACACATATGAAGGCATTTACATGCATTAAACAAACAGTCGCTGTTCACTTTTGCATGAGTTCATTAAAGACTAGAATGTTTTCAGTGTTCTTAGAAGTCATTTTGCTTATGAATAAACATTGTTTCGTTGTGCAGTATTACATCAATAATAACAACCAAAGATACGTACATATAATTGCTCGTAAACAGACGGCACATGGCATGTAAATTTTGAATACAGCTCCGAACAATGATTTGGAAATGAAAATTAAATAAATAACTTGTGTCGACAAAACGACTGCATTTGATGTAAGCAAGTATTTGCTGAACCACGATTTATGCATGAGGATGAACGGATGCAAACTGCAAACCAAAAGTCTCTCACTACTTATGAAATCAAGTCAAACTATGAATAAAGCTTTAAACTAAAGAAATCAACTGAAAGACGTTTCAAATGCTGCAAGGAGGCAGTGATCTCACCTTCCTATGCCGGTAGGAGAAACTTTCTTTACCAACAAATTCGATTCAAAATTCGACTTTTGCGAAATGTGTTCTTCAACAAAGTCTGCTTAGAACTCATGTTTAATTTCTTCAAAGACTTGCCAGTTTAATAGGCTTCATTTCTTGTCCGAAATTAAGTTTTACATTCACAATGCTTCAAGGGTCTGGAATAACCTAAAATAATTTAGATAACAAAAGACGATATAAGACGTTCGATTTGACATATATACGATTTGACTCGTTTGTATTTTACTATAAGTGAAAACGTTATACTCGGACTAGGCCGCTATCAAACACCTTACACCACTTTGTCTAATACAAATCTTACTTTTGCTACAAAACACAAATATTTCCCCCTTTTTTTAATGAACTTTCTATTATGGAACTGTATATTAAAAGTAGACCTATTTGCACCTTAATAATGACTTGGTTTCTTAATAATGGCTGTGCTCTAAGAGGTTCAAAAATTGAACTACATGTTCAAAATTCAGCACAGTTCCATTTCATATCAAATTGCTATCATGAATCAATTTTCATCACAAAATATTAAAAATTCTTTCCCTAAAATAGAGTGGGATGCAAAAGTATACGTGGGCGGTTCAGATTTTGTAGAGTTAATTTGTTTATCAAATTACTATGCCGGATCAATTTGCATCATAACATATTCAAACTTAGGCTGTTCTACCATATAAATGGTCAATGTTCGTAGAAATCCTTATATAGGGTAGGAGCCAAAAAATAACTCGAGATGGTCCAAGTTTGGCAGAGTTAACTTTTTTATCTTAAATTACTAATTTCCGTTATATGAGATGGGGTTCGAAAAATTCCTCAGCCCGTCCCAGTTTAGAATGCCGAGATACTATTACTTAGCCACATTTTTCGAGAAATTTTGAAAATCGCAATTTTTTTCCAATACGGCGTTATTACGAAATAGGTCCTTATATGGGGAATGGTCGAAAGCGAGTGGTTCTGCTGCAAAGCATACATTTAATTATTTCAACCACCAATGTTATTGCAGATACCTTCAGTCGATAAAATCCCCACTTCTTGTTTCGTTCAATGGCTTTGAGTCCTCTGAATTGAATATTGAAACTTCAGATTTCTTTGCTGAATACTTCAGACGAAATTTTTCAACTGCTGATTCCACTTTGACTATTAAATATGCGCATCCGATAACTACCTCGTTTTCAATTTCTAATTTGGTTATTTCAGAAGACGACGGTGCGCCTGGGCCTGATGGAGTTCCATCATGTATATTCAAATTATGCTCTCACGAGCTAGTCCTTCAAATCAGGTCTTTTTACATTGTGTTGGAAGAGTAGTTTCCTTATTCCGCATGCATCGCCAAGTTAAGTGTGTTGCCTAAATTGTTTGAGCGAATTGTTACTCAGTATTTAGCTTTTGCTATCAAATTTTACATTTTTCTATTCCAGCATTGTTTCCTAAATGAAATATCAAGGCTTTCTATAGTGGCTCTCGCGCGGATGTCGTGTATACTGATTTTAGTAACGCGTTTGACTTAGTTAAGCATAAATTATTGATCTTGAAACTCCATGCGCTTGGCTTTTATTCCTACGCAGGGAAATGGATAACCGCTTATTTGCATAACAGAGAATTCGGAGTTCTGTTTAACTTCATCATCTCGGGTTTCCCGTGACATCTGGTGTCCTTCAAGCCAGCCACTTAGTACCCCTTTTATTTAATTTATACATTAATGATCTCCCTTCGGTGACTAAATCCCGCCAAATCTTAATGTACGCTGACGATGTTAAACTGTTTTCTCCCTTCTCCTTTGAATCGCTGTCGTATCAGCTTCAAGTTACCTTAAATAATTTGGTTACGTGATGCTGGTTAAATTTCATGGAATGAAATTTAAACAAATGCAAGAAGCCTTCTTCCTTAAGAAGGAAGTCATTCAATACTGAACATTTATTTCATTGATGCACACAAGCTGGAAAACGCAGATTCGTTCACTGATTAGGGATTCTATTCGACCAAAGATTACGTTTTAATTTGCGCGTTGAACTCTCTTTAAGTAAGGCTAGATCCGCGCTTTCTTTCATTAAAAGGTGGCCCAAAGAACCGACGAATCCTTACTTTACGAAAAGGCTTAATTGACCCAATACTTGGGTATGCCTCTGTTGTGGCTCTGTGTGCTCTCCTTCCTATAGGTGTTATGTAGATTCGGTTAAATCAGTTCAAAAGCAATTCATGCTACTTGGCCTGGGGAATTTGTCTCTCTGCCTCCTTATAAAAATAGGTTTCTTCTGCAAGTCTTACCGTTACTTGAGAAATGTAAATTTGTCCTTGGTGTTTCCTTCCTAATTAAGTTAATTAATGATACTATTGATTCGCCCACATTACGTGGTGAGATAAGCTTTGACGTCCCTAATCGTTTCTCTAGGCACTTTATTTTCATTAAGCGCAATCAATGAAAATATAATTATGAGTTGCTTAATCCGTCCAGAGTTGTTTGCGGAAACCTAAATGACATCTAGCCCTTAATCTCAATATCGGATTCTTTAAAGCCTATCAAGACAACTATGCTTAATGCGCGCGACTTGTCTGCGTCGTATGTAAGCTAACTTGCAATCTTAACATCTCACTCTGGTTCGTGAATTAACTGGTGTTGGTCATTGTTATCGGTTGCCAAGCCTTTGCATGTTTGCAATGGCTTAGGGGATCGCTTGCAATCTGGTTCTGTACTGGTTGTGGGTGTGCCTCTATGCTAGTTGCATACATGCTTCTCTCTTGTTTCTTCTTTCTTTTTCTTTTCTTAATTAATTATAAATTTTTTCTTTCTTTATTTCTCCTTCTATATAAAGTATAATCTTTAATAGTAATTAGTATAAAATTTACTTCTAAGAGTCAATTGAATTCGGCTGTTAATTTATATTAATTGAGTTTCCTGTGTAAGTAAATAAAATAAAATAAATAAAAAAGTGGACCGATCGAAGCCATTTTCAATAAAATTCGTACTAAGATCAAAGCAGATCAGTGTACCAAGTTTCATCAAAATATTGCAAAAATTGCGCACAAGCTCAACGTACTTTGTACCAAAAGTAGCGTAGGATATAATGAATAGCAGGAAAAAATCCGAAATAACAGCATGAGCGTTAACCGCTAGTTTTAATTATACCATTCATGTCAATTGTATTTGTGGTGAGATAGTATGTAAGAACTCAAACTTAGTTGATGGGTTACGACAGTTTCCTAACAAAACCTTTCAGCGACTTTCCATTGAAAAATTCATTCTTGATATTTAAATGATGAAAAAAGCCGATGATTTTTTCCACATTTTTCATTTAAAAATTTTTTTACATGACCCACGTATTGGCCATAGCAAATTCGGACATATTATTGTCACTATCCCATAATCAATCGAAAACTAAAATAAAAGGGCTCGACTCGATTTTCTTTGACGGTGCGAAACTTTTGTTTTGCAGTGTATATATTAGTCTGTATGAAGATGTGTGCTTTGTTATTATTATTCACGACATAACTGAGCTTTTTCGTCTTTTTCTTCTTCTGGTGTTAATTGATGTAAGAATAGCTTTAAGGAAGATTATGAATTAATGAAACAGGTTTGAATACAACCTATAAATACAACGGTAGTAACTACAAAGCTACAAGTTTATACACCGCCATATATACAACAAATAACATATCATTGTCATCATCATTATTGTCGTCACATTTATTCTTTTACATATATATATATACGTATATATATACATGTACATATATTACATATATTATGCATACATATTATATATATGTTTATATGTTAGTATATGTGTGTTTGTGTGTGTGTTGATGATTATAAAATAAAAAACCAAAGTCATGACTGAATTCAATTAAATCAATAAAACGGGTAAAAAAAGAAAACAACAACAAAAATTGTTAAACAATCGAAATAGTATATAAATAAAAAAGAAAAAAAAACAAAAGAAAAAAATGGGAGCTAGTACGAAGGTGGCAACAGCCAGACCAATAGACAAACAAACACCACGCATAAGAAATAATAAAAATCACGATCGTAAACAGAAAACTGAAGCTTTAACGTGCACCGCAGCTATGATCAATAAATAGCAGCAGCAACGTAACTGTGTGTGTATTAGCCTGACTCGATGACATTACACATACGTTGAAAACAATGCAATACCATCTACAATATGTTCATATGTCACTATAGGTATTTCTGTATCTGGTAGAAAAACCAATTGTTTTTATTTTTTTGATTGTTTTTTTTTTTTGCTTTTCCTTTTTTTTGAAGCAAACAACGAAGAGAAGCAACAGCTCACAATATCAACAGTTTTCCCCTCTATTTTTGGTGTTGTAGACAAGCAGAAAATCATTTTATAGGGTATTCTTACGGTTACCCAGCAACAGAATACCAACGTAAGAGCAACAAGTAATATACGATGATCAATACAATAAAAACAACAACAACGACGACGACGACGACGACGACGACGACAACGACAGCAACAATAACAACAACAATAACAATGAGAATGTCTATTGCATTCAGGGAATCGCCTTTGTGGCGACGTTTTCATCATTCAGTTACAAATAGATAGACAGACAGGCAAACAGACAACATGGTATACAAACGCATGCACACTCATACACATGCACTCACCCATAGCGCATATTCATACAAACAATATAAATCATGATTTTATAATCATATACACAAATATACTCATGTGCGCACACATAAACCAGCTTGTCTGTATGCATGACATGAAACAAAAATTAATAAAAACACCAAAAAAAAAAAAAAAAAAAAAAAAACTTGAAATCGCCCAGACTGACGTCGCCAATCAACTTGATAGGGTCTGTGTATTCATTATGTATAGATGATATAGAAATATGTACAAGTATGCACACGCATCTGTAGTTGTGTATGTATGCATGAATGTTTGATTTGTTTATAGATATGCTATAGTGTTTTTGTTGTTATTGTTATTATATTTAATTGACGGCAGTTAATGTCCATAAAAAGTAAAGTGATGATTATTAATGTACATCTGTAGGCAGTTGGTTGCTATACACTATATACATATGCGCTACATACAGGCGTAAGTGCGCACAGAATGTTTTTTTTTTTTCTGTTTAAATAATAGATTCCTTTTTTTAGTGCACTTTTATTTGAAGATTTTCCGTTTTGTGAACACATATCTAAAACGTTTAATTTTAATGCTCCCATCTCTATAACAGGAGATTACATTATACACTTTGTTACGGATGTATGAAGTGATCATAAACTAACACTTGTCGTTTCTATTATTCATTGAAAAAGTGAGTTCATATTGTTTGCTTAGCTTTTGAGTGCTTCTCTCCATGGTATTCGCACTTATTAGATCTTAATTAGATACTTAACAGGTTTTGCTAAAGAGCTGTGTCATGGCTAACTTTCCCTTAGATTTAGATGTAGTTCCAGTTGTTCAAACTATTCGCTTCTTCGTAAAATATCCCAAATTTAAGTTATATTAGGTATTTTTATACCCTACACTACTTGTGGTACGGTGTATATTAAGCTTTTGCGGACGTATGTTACAAACACCCAGTTACCTGTCTGCCTGTCCGCCTGATGTCTGTGCATGTAAATTTTGTCTTCAAGCTAGCAGTCGCAATATTTGAGATATTTTGGCTTTCTTCAACGGAAGGACGAACGCTATTGAAAGCGGTTTCGACTGGTCAAAATTTTCTATCATTCCCCATATAACGCCCTATTCTGAAAAACCGTTATATGGAAAAAATTACAATTTTCAGAATTTCGTGGAAAAAGTGGCTAAGTGATAGTATTTGGGTATTCTAAATGAGTGTAAAAATGTTATTATTTTATGGTGAAAATGAGTTCATAATAGTGAATTAATATAAATCTCAACTTTAGCGAATTTAGACCACTCGGTATACAACGATTCTTTCAATATGCGGTCTTTCGTCAAAAATATGCCTTTCCATGAAAATAATATGTAATTTTATGTGTATTGTTATCAAAACGAGTGAATAATTGCATTAGTGGTCGGCTTTGCCTGAATTAGCGTTGACTTTATTAAAGTCCGTGAGGAACCTTATTATCTGACTTTTATATATAAAAAAATAAAAAGATTTATTAATAGGCAGAGTCTCTACATATTTTTTTTTTGTTACTGTTGTGACCAATCATTCAGGATATGTCTCCTGTTCGCGTAAGGCGGGACGTTCAGAAAGAAGAGAAGGAAGAGAAAGAGAAAGAATGAAAGAAATAGGAAGGTGGAGGCTGCAGACTAGTGGATGTGTGCCCAATCGATTAGTGTTACGCGTTTACCCCCAAAGCACATTATATCTACGGCTAAGGTAAACTTTTCCGCACCAAGAGATTTTACCTACCCGACTACTACCGATGCGCAAAGTAAGGGCCTTAAACAAAAAAAGAGGCAAGAAAACAGTTACAAAACAATCCCTGTGTGTTTACCTTACCACCCGTGCCCAAACGAGAATAACAAACTAAAGATAGAGTTGCCCACTTTATGGGTGCGAAAGTCAATGTACATAAAACACACTTCTAAATGAGATTTGGATGAAAACTTTCTTCAACATATGATATGGTCATTCAAATATTCTCCACGAGCCATCTTAGAGTAGTCGATCCTGCTGATGTAATTTTGGTTGAGTAGTCTGCACGTAGCGGACCATAGCTCGGTCACAACTTGACGGACGTTCGTTTTCAAGGCGTCAAGCGTTTGAGGATTGTTCGTAAAAAACCCAACGCTGTGCGTAAGTGCACAAAGAGAAAAATCCAGTGGCGAGAAATTGCTCGATTTTGGTTGTCAATACACATCACACATCAAAGAGAAATTTCTCGTGGCACTGTCCTGTTCAAACCACCTGTCGTTCAAGTCGATATCATCTGATTTATGCCACAAAAAATCAGCAATCATAGTCTGCCACGTTCTCCAATGACAACTTCAATATCACTTAAATTTTCAAAAATGACATTTTCAACTCACAAGTCACAGCCAAAGGTTAATTTTTTTTACACGTAAAGGTCTTTTTGGAATGGAAGGTAGGTAGACTTTTGCTTACTCAGAAGGGCCCACTTTTTTTATTTACGAAGCCATTTAACCACATATAATAAGGAAAACATCGCCCGGAACACACAACTGAGTCTACGTCCATGAAAAGCCATTTGGCAAGCAATAGTGAACACAAATCCAAATATTAATGGGAAACAGAAAAAACGCATAGACGGTATGACGTTTTTAAAAAAGAATCTCTTGGCTGATGACCTTGAATTTTCAGAGAGTGTGACAGACATCTGACGATGATCGGACCATTTTTAAAAGGTAAATTAGAAACAAGTAAGGAAATTATTCTCGTTTGTGACTGAATCTTTTCAAGGAATTCCAATGTCAATACCAATCACATTGGATGAGTGCTGCAAGGTGTTTATAAAACTTCTAACTTTCTAACTCAATATTGTTATTAAAAACGTTATCGTAGACGGCAATAGACTACAACTGCATCCGATGTTTTCCAATTGTTGTTGGAACAGAGTATGCAGTGTACATATACAGAGTATAGATGAAAATGTTTGTCGCTAAATCCGTTAGAGGTTAGACGAATACTGTGAGAAAAGAAAATTTTACGAATGAAGAAAAAATAGTAATTCTCGCTTTCACGGAGCATGCAGAGAAAATTTCCTTTCTTTTCATGAACAAAGTTTGTATATCCTCTAAACGTGGTTTAGTCTGAATCCCCAGCAGACAAACAATCCGTTGATGTAAAAAAATTGTTTTCCAAGAAAAGAGAAAAAAAGGAGGGAAAGGCTTCCTTTTAATTTACTAATAATATAAAATTAAAATATATACACAGCATATATATATATATACATACATATAGATATATAGATATATATCTATAATATATATATATATCTATACGTATATATATATGGTAAACATATTTGAAGAATTGTTCAAAATGGGTGAAGAAAAAATAGAAAATAAGATAGCACCAGAAGTTAAGAGGGAATGAAAAACAAACCAAACCAAAATAAATAAATAAAAAACTATATAAAAATAGAATAAATTGAAATAAATAAACGTCACTCTAACAAAAGCAATGAGTTATTTTTCGTTTCAGAAAAAGGTTTTCACCAGCCTTGAGTTTGAGAAATATATTAAAACGAAATGTTTTTATGCCAAATGGCAAAAGAACTGAGGAATGTGTTGACGAAAGATAGAAAAAAAAAGAGAAAAGAAATCTTCAAATGAATGTTTTATTTTTAAAAGTTAAATGATTGCAATAAAAAATAAATAATGGAAAGAAAATAAATAAAAAAATTAAATAGAAAAATTCGCAGATGAATTTAGAAAGGGCTTACGCGCCCTTGGAAGGAAACATAAATTTCTTCCTCAAAACGAAATTACTGCATATTGAATTAAAGGAAATGGCTAAACAGGTGCTCTCTTCTTTTTCTACATTTGCAATAAATACGGGCTTTGAAATGGTCGTCAAAGTGTTTATGGCCCGGGAATCATCGTTAGTGTAAATCTTTTATGGAGGCCTTAAGTGCTTCAAGTGATCCGGTTTAATCAATTTGCGGATAATTCGAGCATTTCGAGCCACAGTTTACTTGGCTTCTTCCTCAGCAAACTGACGACCTGATGTAGCGCATCATAACTAATTGTTTGTGTGTACAACAAATTTGCTTAGACCTTCTCCTACCCCATTTCGAATCCCTTGAATGTGGTAATTATGATGGTTGAATTAGTTGAAGTGTGTTTTTCTCTTTATCATGAATTCTTTTGTTGCGTGCATTAATGAGAAATTGTTTTTAGTGCGATTTTGCTAGCTTTGGCGGTCACACTGTATGGCTTCACTGAGGCGAGAAGCCTCATTGACATGTAGGGAAAATGCCATGAAAAGCTGAATGTAGCTGGCATATCGTTGCGCCTTTAATTCAATAGGGAAGCCTCACTAAAAAGCAAACTCTCTCTGATTTCGCCTTCGTGCCTGTTTTTGCGTAATGATCAGCTGTAGGTTGTCGATTGAGTCGTGACGTTAATTACCTATTAGGGTGTTCGAAAAAACATCATCATTTTTTTTTTTTCAAAATCTGGGACGATTTTCTCTGTTGTGTACACCATTGTCTCCAAAATGTAAGACGAATTTATTTTTTTCTCTATTGAAGCTATTCCGACCTACTTCCGACCATTTCTCTGATCGTTACCACTAAATATTGATTGTTAATAGTTTGGACCCGATGGAAGGAATTCACAGTGCAGAATATCGCGATAATTGAAGAAAGCCGTTAGCCGTTTTCACTTCGAATTTTGAACGACTTTGATGCGGTTTTTTTCGATCTTCATTCATCTTATGTGTGTTTTTCGCTCAATTGATCGGTTGGCTCCCGGTCGTATCGGCAGGTCCAAATCTCATTTCATTTCATTGCGGAACAAAATCACAAATCGTAAAAAAATGTGTCGCGGTAAACAAAACGCAGCTGAAATACTGCTGACTACTGACGTTTGTAAGTGTGTGCAACATTATGCCGATATCTGTCAGCATCATTAATTTCGAAAAAACATATTTCTAATATTCGATATATGTATTGACGCAATTAATTTCGATATTGGTCTTACTTTTTGAGCATAGTATTAAATCGATCGACTTCGATCAATTCTGTCTCCAAGCGATTTCCCGAATTATAATTCGACGGTTTACGACGGACGAACTAATGCTTTTATTTGGACGTCATCGGTTTGAGAACGTGGTCCCTCTTAACATTAAAATTTTCGGAAATTTTGTTGTAAATCACTTCTGTCAACGCATATTCACTACTCATAACCAGTAATTTCTTGCTTGCTTGTATAGCATTTTTCGTTCTTCTTCGATAGCAAAAACAAAGAATATGTGTTTTGCAATATGTCAAAACTGGTGTTTTCGTATTTTCATATGTGTCAAGAAATGAAAGACACTTCCAAGCTACATCCGCTGTCAAAATGAGAAAGGAAATGAGGTTTCGAACAATCAAATACATTTATAAATTCTTACATGTAAGAACTCTTGGAGACGAACGAATGCCAAGTAGGTTTTGAAATTTGCGAAGTGTAAGAAGAAGAATTTATGAGAAATGCTTCCAGACCACTGTAGCCCAAATATTAGTTAGTTAATAGTAATGGAATCTTTAGGAAATTTCTTAATTTCTGTAAAAAAAGGGAGAAAAATACAGTGCAACTTCCATCAAGGTAACAGAGCTGAGCAAGTAGGTGGAAAAACAGCAAAACAGCAAAATGGTCTTAAAGTCTGGGTTAATGGCATATAAAGTAAAGCTATGGGCTTAATGTGATTCGAGGGCAAAAGAACGTAACGAACTGCTGCAAATGGAGCGAACGGTCGATTTTATTCTTCATTGTCAACGAGTAATGCGATGAAGGCGGACATTTGTTATAGAGCGTCCAGTGTCGATCAAAGGGGGAGGCGGTGTCATCTACTAAGGCAACGGCTGGGAAGTTTTGACGCATCGTCCTTACAGCTGAGACTTTGTCCCCGTCCGACTGTCGCTTGTTGCAATCGCGCTCAGCAGAATATTCTTAACGGCGCTCACTTCTTTGCCTAATTATCGAAGAAGTTCGATTACCGAGGACGTAATACTTTTACCAGAAATATGGCAAATGCTTATATTTCGTTTACTAAAGTTCATTTAACTTTTTGCTTGATCTATTGTACTCTGTGGTGGCAATCAGAGCTAATAGATATAAACAATAAATAGTTGTGGTCTATGTCTGGGCAGGGTAAGCAGACATAACATATTAATTTAGAAAGGCAAGAATTGGCAGCTAATGTAAGCGAAACACCAAACTTGCACTTTCTTTTTCCTTTTTTCTTTTTTTTCTTATTACATTTTTGTGCAAAGAATTTGGCAACGAATGTTAATTTTAAAGAGAAATCGCTTTTTATACAATTCTTCTACTCATTAGCTTTGAGAGTTTTTGATGGTGGAACGTTGTTGAAAAATTGTAATCTTTTGAAAGAGCTGCGTTTGTTTAATTTGTATCTTCCGTCAATATTCATTACACAGCCAACGGGTTTTTAATTAATTTTGGACAGAGCAGCTGCTCAATCATGTCAGCTTTCGAGTTTTATATATATATGTACATACAAATATATATATATATGTTATCGCAACAATTCGACCTACAAGCACTTAAAGGGAGCCCTTGAATTTTGTACAATTATTTCTGATGTATATATAGCTAAAGTTACATTAATATGTAAAGTGTGAGCAGAAGTGATAATAAAAATTGTTAAGTGGAACGTCTCAAAACTTATGAAAAGTTGAAATTTGCATGAATGGCTGCATAATGGATTAAAAAATCTTCTCCTATCAAAAATACGAGTTGCATAAGGATGTGAATGAATATTTCAGTCATAGCTAATCGGTATGCCTAATATATTCGTGGGTTTTGGTTACTGAACATCTTTTTCTCTATGACCAGCCACTTAGGGGATACTTCTTATATATGCAGATATGGTGGCAATCAGAAAGGACTATAGGAAGCGAGGAGTGGAGAGAGGCAATAATGTTTGCGAACGTTCGAGTTGAAAATGGAGATAACAGATGCAGTTGGGAAGATCACTGCCGCCGATAAATTGTTTCAAAGGAGGGCAGATATTTTTAGGTGTTTACCATGGATAAGTGCTGAGAACGCACATCTAATGCTCCGAGAATGCTAGGAATATTTAACAATACACGTTACTAAATCTTTACAGCTTAGCATAGCTAAAAAAGCTTGTATTCTAGAAACGTCAAGCTTAAGCACTAAACTCAAACATGCTTTCCTTATACTTACAATCGCTTATTTTAAAGCAAATACTTTCATCATAATCATTGCAGATTTTTTCATAATTTTGGCTCATTTTCAAAACGCAAGTACTTTAGGTTGAACGAACAGTTGGATTTCGCAAGCGCTAAAGGAGGTTTAGCGATTACAGGATTAAACGACTCGAAACCAATCCATCGTAGAAACCGCCACCAACTTCTTTGATATATTTCATGTTTTCCATATGCTGTTACTATTTGACACTAAGGCCCTCAAAGGCAAAAACGCCACGGGCATAATGCTTGACCCTTGGGCTACACTCTTTATTTCATAGATTATGAAAAAGCGTTTAACGAAGTACAGCATGATAAACTAATGGATATCCTAAAAGGTCTTATTATTGACGGAAAAGATATACGCCGCATGAAAAATTTATGTTGAAGACAAACAGCACAAGTCCATAGTAATGATGTCAGAAGAAATTATATTCCTACAAGCAAGGAGATCTACTATCCTTTTTAACGTCCACTCTGAGGTAATCTTTTAAGAAACCATTCAAGCAATCGAAGCAGGCGTTAATGCATGATGCAATTTTCCTAACAGTTAACATGCAGGATCTGCAGATGATGGCTTAAGCTGTAAATGCTCAAAGGAATAGCTTTCGGTTAAACCTAAATATCACCAAAACCAAATTTGCGATCGCAAGTCGAACGAAAACTTCATATGCAAATGCGACGTAAAAATAAAGAGAAGAATAGAAATGGCTAAACTATGATACACGACATAACAGAAAATCCTAGCAAGTCGAGAAATTAGGTTACCATTACGCGTTCGTTTCATGAAATGCTTTGTATAGAATCGTGAACATTAAAAATCAGTACAATGAGTGGACTGGAAAGGTCTAAGATTTGGTGGTACCACAGAATTCTTAAAATATCATGGGCATATCGCATACCCAATGCTGAAGTCCTGACAAGAATAAACTTCAAGCGTGAGCTGTTAAAGTGCCCTAAAAAATGTGGACACATGCCACGTGGCAAAAAAATGAAGAGGTGAATGAACTCCTACACTTAATAGTGGCCGTAGAAGGCCGTACTGAAAGTCGTGGAGGTATGGGCAGTAAACAAATGTCGTGGTATGCAATAATATCAGGAATGTAAGAAAAGGAACAAAGGGAAAAGGTGATCGCTTATATGGACGAGTAATAAAAGAAGAAGAAGTATTTACAAAGCTACGGGGCTCTAAATCCATGTGTTAGGAAAAACGCAGCGAACTTTTTTCTTAATCTATTATAAGTAAAATACACATATGACCTCACGGTAGGTAGGCATGCCCGAAAGGGTTCTTCGCTGATATCCTGGTTATTTACTCCAATCAACCTCAATAATCTAGTGGTCTTTCAGTCAGGACTGCCGCACTACTATTAAGTCGGTTTTCGTGGATCAAAATCTCAGTGCGATTTGATCCTACTTGATTGTCGCTATAATGAGTGCTCAGTACGTAAAAGCTAGGGTAACACTAGGCTGTCGCTATTCTCCGCTTTCCTCTCTGTTCGCACTTCTTTCTGACCAACACCTTACCACACGTGTTGGGAATAAACCTTGAGCAATTGGTCAGAGTAAAAGAAAAAAAAACTTTGGAACTGTGATAGGTTCGGATAGAAATCCATTAACCTTTCAAACAGTTTTGCGCAAAATTTTTATTTTATAACATTTTTCGACGATATGCTCTGCAGCTTATAAGTTATTAACCATAACATATATATACGAGGGTAAGAATGTTCGAAATTACCATCGTTTTGATATTTGATCTATTGCTCATAATAAATATAACACAGAGAAATAAAAGCATCTTAGCTTGATTACGAGGATATACATATATTTCCTCTAATGTAAAATCATTCTCTTATCCCTTTCTAATAATTTTTTTTACTTTTCTTTCTATTCATTGCTTTTACACAAAACTAATGAATTGTTTTTGAAGAAAAGTCTTAATCACTTTTGAAGCTTGCAAAATGCTTACCTTTGAGTTTTTCACGGGCATTCTCTAACGCTGATTTACGTGAACTAACTGTAGATTCTGTTAATGAAAAGAAAAATTTCAAAAAAATTATTAAAATATTATTACTATTATTATTATTATTATTATAAATTTAGCCAGAGAATAAATTCCAAGAGTCTAAAGTCTTAAAGCACTAGCATGTAAGGCTTTTGGCTTTTGGCTTTTATTTTTATTAATATTATTATTATTAACTAAAATATTATTAAGTCGTTTAATAAAGAAATGAAGACGAAAGAAAAGGAATTAAATGAAATGAGTTTAAAAATAATTTTCAAATCAAATGAAAATATTTATAGTTGCTTGGTATCAACGCAAATGTCCGCCCACTGCATCTTTTATTCACTCATTGACTTTGACTTTACTCGCATATGCTTGCACTCATTTCTTAAACAAAAAAGCGTATCAAACTGATCGGATGCTTTAAAGCACAAGGACGCCTCTCTTAAAGCATTTCAATTCGTTTCAATTAATGTAAGTAAGATTTTCAATAAAATTATCGACTTTAAGGATTTGAGACTCGACTTATATTCTTGAAAATTGAAACCAAAGCGTACTGGCGGTCTGGCAGTGACCTAGAAACATCCTAACCAGCAACTTTTTATCCTTCCTTTTTTGCTTCAATAATGATAGCACCACGATTCCGACAGATCAAGCGATATTTTTACGCAGGTATTCTTCTTTATCATTAAGACATCGTTTTTGAAGCTTTTTTTTTTACTTATTTTTTGTATATAGATGAACGAAGACAATTATTAAAAATATTTAAAATTTCAACATCATAATGATCCCTATCATTATCATTTCCATTGAGTATAATAAATAAACTTAAAAATGAAAATGAAAATAAAAATAAATAAACAAAACACACGTTTAAATATTTATTTTTGTTGAAAATGTTTTTATTAAAAATTTTCAAATTTTCATTTTAATTAAATTCTTTGTTTCTCTGCTTTTGTATTTACTGCGAGAAAGTTAAATATTTTGCTTAATATCGTAAATACTTGCTAAAAGCATTATTATGTGTGCATAGGTGTTAGCGAACTTGCCTATGTAAAGGAAAATTGTGATTTAGTTTAGTAAGTAAATCTTGTAAAAATGCACAACACATGCACTTCACATTAATTTCGATTTTTCCTATTACGAGGGGCTCTAAGGTAAACGAACTCAGTCGGATTTTATAGAAATGAATTTTAAACTTGAACTTTACCTTATGGTCAGGCAATTGGATGCAATTCATAAAATTCGGTCTTTCATTAAAATCTCCATCTAAATTTTACTTGCGCTAAGCCCAATACACGGCATGTACCGGATAGGTATTCTAAATGTCGAAACTACCATTGTGCTGATAGCGGCATAAATCACAGCCTCCTTGTGGAAAATCGGCGAAAAAGTTAGTCTAGATCGGGCATGGGCAATCGCCGGCCTGCTGTTTCTCAAATTTCAAATAATTCAATTTGCTCGCATATAGTAGTGCTGCAAATGCATTGTATCTAGGCTGACTAACCGCTCAGTTGTCCAGCTTTCAAATGTGACCATTAGGTCATAAGCTGAGTGATTTAAAAACAATGAAAATCGATGCATTTTTCATAATAGTTGGATGATGAATAGCTACAGGTCGAAGTTTTGCGGCCCTCGTAAATGTATAAGTAATTAAAAATGGTCGATATTAAGATAGTTGTCGTACGCAATTGTGCTTCTCAGAGCAACGGTATCGAGTTTGCTCCGCGCATTTACACATTTTTTTAAGCAAAAAAACTATTGCCCACCGAAGCATAAAGTAAGATCGAAAGCTAAAATGTAAGTCAAAAAATTGTCGTGAGCCCCGCGTCAAACTTGATATCCTTGTACATAACTCAAACTGTCAAGTTTCGCTTCATTTATATTACTTGTGCAACAAGATATATATTGAATTTGTGCGGATGTATGTTCATTGTTCAAAAGGATTTAAAATAAGTCCACCTTTTCATTTAGGTTATTGCGTAACGTACGTTACACGATGTGAAGATCTTATATATGAAGAAAATTACTTATTATTACTAAGACGTTCGGCTTTACTAAAAACTCTACCGCACTTGAGATTTACTTAATTAGCTACATTATCTGCATTAAATTATTTATTACAAGAGAAAAATATATTCATATATACCCATGCAATAAAAAGGAAAATGGATTCAAAGTGAAAGAGAACCTAAGGTATGTTTGCGCCCAAGTCCGATACTTAAAGCCAATAAGCAACAGGACTCAAGCGAACACTGAGACGACGCAAGCCAGAAAAATCTTAACTACGACATATGAGAGATTTTTGATAGACTTTGCATGAAGTTTGGCACAAAGGGGCACCGTAACGAAAATCGATTGAATCGGGGCACTTTGGAAACGAATCGTCAACGTAAGGTTCCACTTAAATTTTTTTAAATTTTTCGACAAAAATTATTGCATATATCGGGATATTAAAATGATGTGGAGGATTTCTCGAAAAGTAGGTCACTATAGACCAAAACGATCTGATTTTTAATATTTTACAACACAAATCTGTTCACAACAGCCGTTTGACATAAAAATTAACTGTTGAGCGCTTCAGGCACTTGTTTGGCCGCAACCCGATGTAGGGACTCTTATGAAAGGGAGGTTTTTATATGACAATAAAGCCGAATTCTTCTTACGAAAGTAGATGTGGAACGGTCACATTTTTTGGGGCGTGGGAGGTCTTCCCATGTAGTGGCTGCGATGAAATATTTTCCCCTTTTAACGAAACAATGAAAAGACCTGAAGAATTATATTAGGAAAAGGGGTGTAGGGTATTCAATGGTTAGTTTTGCGCGGTTATAGTGCTTTCATTTGCGCCTTCTCAAACCCTAATCTAACCAATCATGTTCAAATGTTATAGTTGCTCAAGGCAGACTATTGCAAAAAAGTGCTCTATTGCTCCCTGCATTTTCAAGAAACAAAGAAACCGATGGTCGCACCTATCTATCTTTTACTGCAGTTCTACAGTATTGCAGTTTGTATACTCGTAAATATTGAGCTTAAAGGGAGGATTCAAAAATGAAGAAAAGAAAATTGGAAGAAACTGATGAGTTATACACAAATATTTTGCCGAGCTTTTGCACCTATATCTGCCAGAGTTATTTCGAAAAAATAGTTTACGATCAATCTATCAGCAAATTTTATAACAAAAGAGAAAAAAATTTGCTTCTAAAAAAATGGCAGCAATTTTCCTCACATCCAATTTAATTAAAACGCGCCAAATGTCTGTCATGACAGAAATGTTTTTTTTTTTTTTTTTTTTATTTCCCTTATGCTATGTCTTATGTCTTTGATAATTTTTGGCTTCATGACAATGTTTGCTCTCTTTTTATCCGTTTTTATGAAACGTTAATAGAAATTCTTTTTTGGTTTTTTGCGCTATTTTTAGTTTGAAAGAATTTTTTCTATTTGACTTTTAAACTGATTTTTCCTTCGAACCAATCTTTTCGTTTATTTCTTTATTTTTTTTTTTTTTTTTTTTTTTTTTATTATCCCAGATGTAATGAAACGCACATGTATATGTATAACAAACTTATAAAATATTTTAAATACATATAATAAACTTATTGCGACAACACAAAATGTCGCCAAATTTTAAATTGATTTACTAATGTCTGTTCGTTCGGATTTTCATTTCTCTTTGCATTATTTTTTTCTTAAGCGATCTAAGGTCAGTTAGGTCCTTCTAGATGTAATTAACCGACAACAGATAAATAAATATTTTTATTATGTTATTCTTTCTAAGACCGTGCAAAAGAGAGTGCAAAAGAGATAGTGAAGGAAAGAGAGCGGGGAAGAAAAGCATAAAGTTTCATAGAGAGAGGGAGAGAGAAGGAGAGAGAATGGGTGGAATAAAGAAATCAATACACTTTTGCCTATAGAATATCAGTTTACATAGCACATTTTTCGTAACCGTTCGGCTTGAAATGCCGCAATCGCTTCTCTAATAAAACATTATGTACGGAAGTCGCATGTGAAGATTCAATATATCTTTTGTTTGTACTAATATATGGGAATTCTTTCATGCTGAAAGACAATGATTGGATTAAGCGCAATGCTTTTTCTTAGTCTTTTCAAGACTTCTGACCAATAAATAGTTGTGCGCAGGCATCAAAACTTATGATAGCCTAAAACATCTATTTTTTTCGAAAACAAAACACCATTTCATCTGATTTCTTCTCTCAACTACGATCGCACGCTAGATTCTTAAGAGTTGGATGTTGATAAAATAGTAAATTTTACTCGCCCGGAAATTGATCGACAATCGCTCGCTGACCATTGATTTTAGATTGCCTTTAATTTGCTTTACGCAAAATCTTTGCTTGATTTTGGCCGTTAAAATATGATGTAAGTTCCTCGCCGACACAACAAGGAAACAAATAAAGCAGATAACACATAAATCGGGCAGCGCTCTAACTCTGGCAAACTTTGAATAATTTTATGGCGAAATGTGAAAAGACGCGTATACTCGCTCAAGCTTTTTTCAACTTTTTAAGTAATCATGGATTGAAATCGCTAGCACATACGAATCTTATTCAGTACGTGTACCACATGCAAAGAAGGAAAAATACTATGCTGGCCCACCATTAAATATCCTATGCAACCCTACAACCCTACTAATATCGATGCAAGTACTTATATGCATAGCGTTAGAAAGGCTATTAATAGAGAATTCATCCTGCCCTAGTTTCATTTTTGCACAGGACATGGTTTGCCCACAGTAGCCAAGCAAACTTTCGCTTTATCAACATCATTTATGACGTAGTGTACAAATATTGACTTTTCAAATATTTTTATTTTAACTAAATTTTGGCTTAAATCCCACCGAGACTTCGTTTTATAGAATTCTGTTAAGGCCTTAACGGAGCTTTGTAAAAAAAATTTGGTTTGTGTCTTTGGTAGTTATATTTAAATATAACTTCACACCCTTTCGAATATAAGCAAATAAATAACATTTTAGTCGATAAGCTTTCGCTATTTTTCTGTTAATATCTTTGCGCCATCACTCTGCAGAACTTTCGGGCGAAAACGGGTAAACAAACAGTTTTCATAGGCCAATTTCTAACCCAGCCTTACTCTGTTAGTAGATTTCTGCAAGGAGCGATAAAAAGGATAATCGGATGCGCAAGGTCAAGTTTACACAGGGTATCCAGAACAGTTTCAGAACAGCGAAAATCTGTCAATTTTTGCCAAATCGTTAGAACTATCTTTCCTAATGATCAGTTTTGAACGCTTTTATATAGATAGGCGTGTTAGTCGCGTTAATTATTCGCAGCAAAGTTTCTGTCTTTCAATTGCTTAGCAAGTTGCCTGTTGCTTGTGATGCGAGATTCTTTTCCAATCCAACTAATCACAAAGGGTTGCTTTATCGATCCACTCTTTCACTCTTCCACTTTTCATCGTCCATTATCAATCTCTTTAAAAAAAAGTTGGCTTCCTTCCAGCAAAACATTGAACTTTTAATATTTTATGATGAAAAATGCTCCATAGTAGCAATTTAGCGAGAAAGTAAACGGTAGGCAATTTTGATCATATATGTCGATTTTTTAGATCGTACCATGTACAAGCAAGGCCTTATATGGATAGAAAGTCTATTTTCTAGTTTTTTATGACAAAAACTGAAAAAATGATATTTTTGATAACTAAGTTTGCTAAATTTGGATAATGCGATGTTTTGGATATTATCTAATATGCCGGCTTTCATGTCTTCCACGAAAATAATGTGTAATTTTTGATGTGTTATTAACAAAACGAATGAATAATTGTGCTCGTCTCCGATGTTCTTACTTGTTTTAAAGTTAATTTATATCATCATTGTATTCAGTCTACTGAAAGCGGTTCAAAACTATTCTCTGGCCAACGTTCCCGTTTTCTGCAAATTCGGGCAGAATTTTAATTGATTTCATCAACTATTGCTCGAGGAAAGCGCTAAGCGTGGTTAACATGAAAACATATAGGACGAGAACGAACGAACTATTCTTTAGCAGCTCATTTTAATAAAGCATCTTCACTATAAATATCATAAAATTGCATTGCACAGAGCAAATGGTGTCGTATTTCCTTTTCTTCAGAACTTGGCGCGTTTTTTAATACCCAGTTACTTTCCACTGACGTAACAAATGTTGCCATATTTTTCTCAATTGTCTATCCTCTTTCTTACGTATCACATTTTATCGAACTTACGCCACTCTCAAAGTCATCTATTGAGACAAGAATACGCTACGAACTTTTGTCCAGATAATAGATTCAGAATTTACCTGCTTATGCTTACGCGGAATTAAAGCAAATATTTATCTCGATTCGTCGCCTATGCAAAGCTTAATAGGTAATAGTTTAGTTGTTTGAAAATTTCTTGTTTTAGCAAAGAATATATGAAGAATTTGGCTAATAAAAAAAGACCACTCTCAAGTCACTCACTACAATGGGCTTAGTTTGTGACGCGTTGTATAAGAAGTGAATCAATAGATTCTGCGAAAACCTCGATAATACAAACATAGATTTAAGACAAGCCAAAGCATTCATTTCATTACATGAAAATCGATTAATTAATTCGAAAACGCGAGTTAAGGATAACCCATAAATTCCAATAATAAAAAGATTTAACACATGGCTTAAGTGCAGCCATCGATAAGTTCCTTAAGCCACTTGGGCTGTCGAAATGTTATTGTACCAGGAATATATTTCTAGAAAACTGATTCACTCTTCATTACGCTTCACTTATCAAATCGAGTTTTTTTTTTTTTTTTTGAAATTTTAATATCAAAAGAATTGATTGACTTGTAATTGTATACATTTGAGATAATTTTTCATATATTATATTATCTGTGCGTATATACATATACATGTGTATACGAGATGTGTTCAAAACGAGAGATGGCCCTTTATTTTTGTTGAAAAATGTTTATTTATTCCTCAGTATCTGTTTTGCCATCTTTAAAGCTATCTTCCTTAGACGTAATACATTTGTGTCAGTGCTCTTTGCAATCCGGGAAACACCTCTGGTATGAACTTCTTGGCGGGGGCCTTTAGCTCTTTCGGCAATGCATTCTTTACCTCCTTAATAGTGGCAGAACTCGGTCGTTTTATGGGTGGAGTTCAGTTTCGGGATTAGAAAAAAGTTGCAGCGGACCAAGTGCGGTGAATACAGTGGCGAAGGCACGATGACTATCTTGGTTTTAACTAAAACATGTGAAAAATATTCTTTCGCTCAAAGTTTGCAAATTTCATGCCCAAAAGATCCGAAAAAATTGCATAACATGAATCAACCGATATGTCGACATCCTCAGCAACTTCTCTAATCGCAACTCGACGATGCTCTGCAATAATTTTTGGCACTGCTTTAAAGATTTCATCTGTTCTTGATGTGCTGAGGCTTCCTGGGCGGGCATCTTTATTAATATCGTCTCGGGCTTTTGTGAAGAGTTTGTAGACTGAACAAATGGCACAGTTAATACTGTAAGCGAGTTGGTGCAGATTCTATGATCCAATTTTCTTCGACAGCAAAAAAATCGTCCAAAGCACTAAGACACGTCTAACTTTTTTTATATCTAACAAGAGGGTAACTAAAAATGCAAAATCGCAAATAATCTCAATATATGTTGGAGGCATGTGTACCAACGTATTAAAAAAGAAAAATTCGAAAATCGAAATTTGAAAAGTTTTTTGAAATTATCTCGCATTTTATAATAAATATTATTAAAAAGATTAAATGACAACATTTTTCTGACGGTTGAATAATAAATAATTTATCTAAAACGTCATTTCGTAGTATAATAACAATTTAATTGAAACACTTTTCCAACAAAGCAATTAAAAGTGAAATACTAACGAAAATCATTTTTTACAACTACCAAATAAATACACAGTGTAGAAAAATGTAAACAAACAGTTTTATCACTTCTCTTTAGTGTTCGTTTTAAGCGAATGACTTGATTTGACCAGCGACAAAAGCACGTTATAAAACGGACGCGTTGTAGAAGGTTTGACCGCACTAAGCAACGCAGGTCCTTCAAATTTCAAATTTAAAGTACACTCTCTGTACTTTCGCTCATGATTTTATTCACATATTTAATTAGATGGGAGTATATTTGCTTTGTCAAAATGTTTGCAACTCCCATTCGGAAGGTATACAGATATCCAATAAAACATATATATGTGTATTCTTAATTAGTATCAAGTTCTGCAACGAGTTGAACTCTATCGTGTGTGCCTGTCTGCTCATCTGTTCGTCTATATAATGTCTGATGTACTGTGTGTTAGTTACAAAGAAGCTTCAGATATCCGAAAATATATATATTTATATATTCTTAATTAACTGAATCTAAGTGCGCCCGAAACGATTTAAACGTGTGACTATGTCTTTGTCTTTGGCTGTGTTTATCAATCCAGTGTCTGTACTAAACGTTGTTCTGGTCGCAAAAATGAGGATATCGGTGCCAAATTTGACAAAGGCATTGAAAGGTCTTGCGTGCGAATTGGTATTGAAAATGGGTCAAATCTTTCCAAGGACAGGCGTGATAGGACTGGCGGAACACTTCTGCTTTCTGCCTTTTCTACCCATTGCTGATAAACTGCAAACGGATGTACGAGAAAATCCCCAGGTATATTTTACAAAAATCGATCACCTACTCAATATTATAAAGTATGCATTTTGGAGCGACTAACCCGATGGACATTCTGAAATCAGCTACAGACCAGAATATCCTTACAATATATTACTTTATTAAAACTAGCAGGCTTAATATCTGCTGTACTTTTATAAATTAGAGCCGATAGCCTCTGCGTAGCTAGTGCTCGATGTCTTTTTCTTTTAGTCCAAGATTTTATTTCATTAGAGTTAAAATTATAAGAACAATAATAATAATAATAGTAATATAAAATACGGTTTGTGGTGGATGTAAAAGATTCACCAAAATCGTATATAATTTTTTCACTTAATTCATTCATTATTTATTTTAAATACCAAACGTTGTCTCTAAGTCAAATCAAATGCGAATTGGGAACGATTACGTTCGTCTCTTTTACTTCTGCTTTTAATATTTGTATCCTCGTGTAAACATTGCTTTTTGCTTTTGTGTGTTCTTTGGGCAGTGTAATTTTGTTGCATTCTATGGCCTTTGAACCGCCTCCCATCTATTTATCTCACGACCCGAAGGCTTACGAGCTTTTCAAGTTGTGAAAACTTTTTAGAAGTTTGCAAAACAGGGTTCAACATTTTTAATAAAACCCTCCAACACTTTTGACACACTCTGAAGTGTATGGGTGTGGATAGCAAAGTTACTTACTGCTTGAATAGTTCAACGCATTTTCATCAATCAATAAATTATGGCTTGTAAAACAATCCGATCTACTATTTACTTTGAGTATTTATTAGAAATTGTCATGTGATCAAGTGAATATTCAAAATGTTTCCAAAGATTCTTTCTTTTGTTTACTTTCTGTACTTCAATTATGATAAGAATGCTTTATATAATGCATACATCCTTGATGTTGTCGCAGTATATTGTTTCATTTACTAATTAATTACAATTTAATATATTCATCGCGCGCGCATATATATATATATATATATATATATGTGTGTGTGTGTATGATCAACTGTTTGTCTAGAATGTAATAAGTTTTTTTTTTTTTAGCTTGATATGCACCGATGGCGTCATATTTGTTCAAGTGAAATTCATAGGAAATTACGTTGATATGAAAAAACAATTCATTCGTTATTAGATCAGCCTTTACAGAAATTAAAAGCATTTTCAAATAATTTGTTTTACATTTCTTCTGTTCGGTGAAAAAGACAAAGTTTTCTTCTTTTTTTTTTTCTGCTTCCACCGATATTTGATTTTTAAGACTTTTACAGATTTTTACACAGAAAAGCAAAAAAAGAAAAAATGCGTATGAAATCGTAATTTTAGCGACCACGCAAACAATTACAAACACGCCTGGTGTTCAATAAGTCTTTATAACCACCGCAGTCAGTGCAATCACTTAATCGGTAGAGACGCTTTCTTATTATGTTTGTAACAAAACAGAGACAGTTATCGTGCAATCGCTTAATCTCTTCAGGGACGATTTGTTATGCTATTTTTCACATTCATAACTGTATATATACTTGACACGGTTATCAATGCAGTCGTGCGTTTTCGTTGTCGAGAGATTTTCTATTGAACAATTTATTATTAAATTTCTATTCATTTTATTGTAATCATTATTCTTTTTCATTATTATGACGAATCACTGAAGGGATGTCCCCCTGTAAGTGGCTGGCAGTTAGAAAGAACTAAGCAAAGCGAAAAAGATAGGGAGTGGCCGGCCAAGTGTTATGCCTTTCCTTGATTGAGCACACGCTCACTGTACTGAGATATGAATCCGCCGACATAGAATAATTATAATAGAAAAAAACTAAATGTCCACAAAAAGCATGTGAATAAAAGCTTCAAGAAGCCAAACTAATAATCGATAAACCGATCGATATATTCTTGATTATAGAAAATACTTTAAATAGGTTTTTGGCATATTTTTAATTAAATAATTTAATCGATTATAAGCCAAACATTTTATGGCCAAATCTATGGGCCAATGACCACTGGAAGTGAGTATCCGAAATGCTCCCTAAAGTGTATAAATACTTTTCTCATTTGCTTTAAACAATTTTATTTAATAACAAAACGCGCAAAAGTGGATATAAATTATTCTTTATATCTATATATATGTGTGTGTGTTTTCATTTAAATGCATGACTATAAAGTATTATAAAGAACTCATGGAAACGTGTGTATGTTTTGATGTTATATTACGTAAGCATTTTATTTGTGGGTTTTATAAACGTTTACATATGTATACTTATGTACATGTGTACATGTAAGCATGTATAGATTTTCGCTTTTAGATATAAATGTTGAATTGAAAAAAGACAAAAAGCAGATTGTGTAGTTTTCGTATACAAACTAAATTATACGTCACTTGTTGCTCGTTTGAAAAGTAGCAAAAACGAAAAAGAAAAAAATTAAAAAAAACTATATATGTATGTATATATATTTGTTACGTTTCTCTTGCCATTTGAGGTCACGTTTAAATAGATGTTGCCCAGCGAACTAAAGAGGGTAAAAAACTTTAGTTCACGTATTTATAGTTTGTGATTAACGGTTAAAGTTTTGATTAAGATAAGAGAATAAAGTCAAGTTAAGAGTAGTTTATAAAAACACCTTAACTTGACTTAAAAAAAAAATGCTTTAATTTAAGGCTGAAGATGAGAAATGGTTTCAAATTCGAAGTAAAGTTTAATGCTCGAGGACAAAGTAATAAAAGTGTAAGAGCACTTTAACAATTTAGTTAGGAGTTCTTCATTAATATCGGTCGATGTCTTAAATTTCTAAGCCATGTCCTTAGTATTTTCATTTTTGTTTTTTTATTTTTTTCTACATTGAGTTTCTACCCATATGGATTGGAAAATCAAACAAACCTAAACCGTAGGTGCGTGCCAAATGCGATCAAGTTTAATGGAAGGGGACCTCAATTAATGTAGTTTTCGACGAATTTCCGATCTTCCTGCCCAGAAGGACTGATAATATTCATTCGCAATAGAAGATTTCCAGGATTAATCCGATTCATACACAATTATTTATTTAGCTTAAATCTTAAACCAATTAACTGTCCCGACCTCTTTAGCAATGACGCAGCAGACCCAAAGAAACGACTTGAGAGAATGACTGAAATATTTTCTAAAATACCTTATGATAAAAAATACACATTCATAACGACAAAATATTTGATGACGAAATCCGAGAAGGACGGATGGACATATGATGGCATGTATACTCGTCATTAAAGAGTTAAAGAGTTAAAAGAATTAAAAGAAAATAAAGTAAGCGCATCCGGCTTCAATATGTTGGCGGAAAGAATCGACTTGAGCAGATACGGCAAACTGATCGTCTAATCTCCGTATTGATAGGTGTTCAACCATCCTTTTTATTTTATTCATTCCAATTGCACAAAACTAAGGCTCTTGCGCAGTTACCAAAGCAATTCTATGAAAATGGCTCCGAACGTACATAAAATTATGTAAATCGTAAGGAAAAACATTTTTCGAAGCAACAAAGTTAAGGTGCACTTTTAATCCTTTGTTTCAAATTTTACAAGACCTAGCAATTGAAGATCAGGTTGATCCGCTGACTATGAAAACTCTGGTTCAGATGGATAGATGAGTTTTTTTTTTTTTTTTTGTTGAATTTCATAAGCACACCCCCTGTGTTCGATTTCGGGTCTCGGTTGGTTTTTTCATTTTTTTTTTTAATTTTTCAGAAAATCAATTTTTTGTTGGTTAATTGTCTAATCAAATAACACGCAAAAAGCCAATTTTGGACGCGGAAAATCTACCTTTTATTATACCGATCTAAGTCTGTCTATCCGTCTGCGCATTTAAACTTTTGTTCTAGTTACAAGTCGCCATATTTGAAATATATTGATGAAATATTATTCACTGACGTGCTTTAATGCGCGAAAGAACGCTATTGAAAGTGATGTGAATTGGTGCAATTTTTCGACCCCTTTCCTGGTAACGGCTTATTTTGAAAAGTCGCTATATGAAAAAAATTGTGATATTCAAAATTTCTCGACAAAACTCGCTCTGTAATAGTATTTGGACGTTCTAAATGGGTATGACAAATTCGGTACGATTCGGGTAATTTTTTGAATCCTCTCTCATATAATCGTTACTGCGAAAGCTGATTCTTTATATAGTGAAAAGGTATCGTTTTTAATATTCATGGTGAAAATTACTTTAGAAGAGGAAATTGGCATAGAAGATAACCTTACGACATTTTTATCACGAAGATCAATTTTTTGGATAACACCGTGTGTAAAGATTCCTTGAATATGCGGGTTTTGACGAAAAGTATGCCTTTGCATTAAGGGTGTGTTACTAGGTGGTATTAGGTGGACTTGACATTCTAATAGCCGGCCTTGTTTTGCGACTACAAAGTTCTCAGAGGTTTTTATTTAAAAACTGCACATTAAATATTTTTAAAGAAAAAAATATTGCGTGTTTTGCCTAAACGATAGTAGTAAATAATTTTAATTCATATTCGTACCAGTGACACTGTGTACCGCATGGTCCCTTAAGTTGATAGTGTGCATTAAGAATGGCTCCGGGCTTTCCTATTTTGTAGCATTTTCGTTTTTTAACTTTTTTTTAACAGTTAAACAGCTACGCTTAACAACCTTGATAAATATCATTATTTCATTTGCTTTCTTTCTATACCAATGAATTAAGGTACGGCGGCCTTAACCCTTGAAATGCAACTAAATTTCAATTTAAGCATAAGATGACTGCAGATGGAAAAGTTATAATAAGTAAATGTATAAAATAAGATAAACAAAAAAAGATAATAAATAAAAATTATATAAAAGTAAATTGATAATAAAAAATTAAATTTGCATAAATAACAAGCAAGAATCCTATATCACTTAGTCTAATATATCATTTAATTCATTTCCTTAATAATTCAATAAAAATTATACATTATTTTTATACAAATGCATAATTTTCATATTGGAAGGTACACAAACATCAACTAACATGGTCCAATTTTCTTGTCAACGATTTCATTATTTTCCTGTTGCGTGCGTCAGCAAATCCTAATTTGGTTTTTGTCGCCATAAAACAGAAGACCGAAAAGCAGTCGGATTCGAACTATTGTCAGCAGCATTCGCCCTTGGGCTAAAACGGGTTAGTGTACCGAATTTCATCAAAATACGCCAAAATTGCGACCTGTAAATTGAGCACAAAAATACATAGACAACCTCAGACGGACGGACAAACGTAGATCCTTTCAGAAAATAATCAATGGGTATAATTATATAAGTAAATTGAATTTGTTAAATTTGTATACCATCAACTGACGTTATGGGTATCCTCCAATATGCACGCTTTCGTGAAAGCTATGCTTTTACAAGGAACAATTGATAATTTTCGGTATACTATCACGAAAATGAATGAAGGAGTGTTGTTGGTGAAGTGGTGAGGGGTATGTAACCGGTTGGCCTCGCCCGGCTATATAATGATCTAACTTGTGTCTTTTCGAAATACTCACTTCGATGGCTTGGCGATTTAAAAACTAATGACGCAAGAAAAAAAAACAAAAAAAAATACAAAACAAAAAACTAACAAGTAAAAAAATTATATTCGGTTGTGACCAAATCTTTTATACACATCACCATGATTCTAAAAGGAAAAGGGTGGGCACGGCCGAAATTTCTATTTTCAGAATAAAAGTGGAATTGTCTATAGTAGTATGCGTTGTATTATATGAGTAAAAAGCAAAAAAGTTTGAAAGCTGAAATGTTTGCAGAATTTTGTTATATACAAATGTAGGCGTTGTAGGTGCGTTCTTTGAAAATTTTGGGGCATTTTCAAATTATTTTGCAAGATTGTAGTCGATAAATATATATTTGTGAACGAGAGAATGCCTACCACATATACTACACATCTTCGCAGACGGACAGACGGGTAGACATGCTTAGGAGCATTGCGAAATTGAAACTGGCCAAGATTTTAAGTACTTTATTCGATTTTGTATAAGGGCATGTTTATGATTCCCGGTAAAAATATGTGTATACATATATATATATATATATATATATATGCTAATGGACAACAATTTGACGGTCGAAAGATTTTTCATTCGTTAGTAAGGAAAACGCTTACATTACCGACAGCTGTAAACTTTTTACACGTTACTCGCGAGCCCAGAATCCACAGCAATCGAACTCACTCAAGATATGTTATATATCGATGATCATAAATCGGCTTCTGGGAACAGTATCTATCATTTTTACCTTACGCTTGCACATGACTCTGACAAGGGTTTAAGCTCAACTTCAGACTAACGTTCTTCAGGTGTCGTGAGTTATCGCCTTCTGTTCTTTAGCGAGATTGTTTCAGAATTTCAACTAATTTGATAAAAAAATTATATTTTTCAACTTTCTGTCGTAATTTGTGGATTTGTTCTTCTCTTCTTATTGGAAATTTTTCAAATCTCACCTTTAGTGTATTTTCATAAATTATACGCATATATACATTTTGGGTAGAATCTATTCTGTTAATTTTATGTAATTCAACAGATTGAGGTAATGAAAATACTGTATAGCAATTGAAGCAAATTCGAAAGCCTTCTAATAACTTATCCATATTGATTGCTGTCAGTTTTCTATTCTATTCCGAATATTTCAAGACACATTCATTTATTAGTTTGTGACACATCGAGTGTAAGAGTTTTTTTCTATCGATCGACTTATTTTGCACCTACCGCGGTATAAGAGTGATACCAGGTAATATGCGTACAATTTAGGGAAAAATATAGAATCGGAAAAAAGGAACTTTTTATGTTTTTCATTAAACATTTTGGTTTTTATATCACATTTTAGTTTTACGATAGAAAAAAGGAACATTTTTTGAACGAAAATTATATCAAGAATTTAAAGCAAAAAACTGGTGAATACAAAAACGCCTTCCAATTTTCTTCAAATCGTGCGACAGAGATTCCAAACCATACATTTTTGTATATAAGCAGGAAGAATATGGAATTATTTTTCCCAGGACGACTACTTATACTATTTTCTATATTTGGGATAAAAAAACAATCCATATGCAGTGTGATTGATTTGCTTGACTGGGAGGAGAATGCGGCGGTAGGTATGCCGCGGATTTACAGGTTTGATTACTTTATAGGTGAAAACTCGTTTAAAATAACATTTGGCATTAGTACGTAATCTGTGTGAAAGGACTTTTCATGCGCAATGCATGGACGGAATCTGTAATGCAATGGGAAATGCAAATGCAATGCTTGCCTTGTTCGAATATGTAACCCAATCGCTTTCAAATGCGTAATTTTTAAGGCAAATTGAAAGCATTACGTGTATGCATCCAATTCTCTTGTTAAAAACAAGATACTCTTGATCCATCCAAAATTTCGGATTATTTACAAGGTAGCAAGCAAACATGTCTTCGAAATATATTAATTCTTCAAATGAAAACTATTCGTCTGCTTACCCGCTGCAATCTTGCAAACTATTTCGCTTTCCTCTTTCATGGATTGAGAGTTTTAAAAAGCAAGCAACAGCGACCAAAGGCTTTGGGGCTTTCAAATTGCAGGAGTTTTTAGTCAAGAACTCATTTACCAACGCGATCTAAAAGCTGCAAATTAATAGGCTCTCAATTGCCAGCACCACCATAGTCATTTATAATTTTTCATATACGTCGTAATTCATTTCGCTTATGTTCCCATTTTTTATATGAAATTAGTATGAATTAATAGATAAACTTGTGCGTGGACAACTGTTGTAATAATAATAATAATAATAGTTTGCAAGAACTAGAAGAAGAAGAAGAAGACGAGAAAGACATTTTAAATGCCAGCCAGAAATAATATGCTTCGATAAGGCTCATTGCCCGGAAAGGAAAACTGTTTCGTCATTTTTTTTTTTTTTTTTTTTTTACTAAACAATTACGTGCATGCACATTGATAATCGGCAAGAATTGTAGATGGAGAACAGCTTATCTTTGACCTTAGCAATTATATGCTCTATTATTGTCAAGTTTTATCTGCAACCAGTTGCGTTTAATTCTCGTAATGATGAAACAGTGAGTTTGTTTTCTCCAATTTTCCATTTTTGAAAAAACCCCAATTTGAAGCTGGAATGAAGAACGATTTGTACCAACAGTCGTTCCTAGTTTGCTTACTTCTCGGTCAAATAAGTGTTGTTGTTGAGATCGATTTATCAATTGATTTACGTTTTGTGTAAATATATAATTTGTGGCGAATGGTTGGTTCTTCGATTTGAATTTTACTTTGACTTAGTTGATGAATGTCTCAAAATGAATGCTGACGTCAGTCGATCACTGAACGTATATTGCATTTGGAACTTCATTTTCTTCTTCTTCTTCTTCTTTTATTTTTATTTATTTGCTAATATTTCTTTCATTTCCAGCTGCTAGAGAATATAAACCAGGACGATCCGCCTGGAACTAAACTGTATCTCGAGACGCAACAGCTTACTCTGTTTGCGCCGCCCGATAACGAAATAAGAAAAGCTGGCCATACTTTTGATCTTCTTTATCATATAAGTATGCCTATTTTTTAAGATCATTACTATAAAGATGATTGACTTTACTGAAAATCAATTATATCAATGTTCCCAGCTAATTATGCATATACGAATAAAACTCTTCCGAGGTCTATTGTTTCACAGTTTCCAGCTGGTACTAATTTATATATCACCGAAGTTCGAGATGGTGGTATTAAGCAAATTTTTGTTAATAGCGCTGAGATTCAGTTGTCTTTAACAAAACATACCAAAGTTGTTGTCCGTGGAGAAGAAGTATCCCAGGTGCGTATGTATGGAAACATTAATTTTTAGTAAATATTCAATTAGTTTGGCGGCATTTGTTAATGCGGACATTCATAGCGTGTTTTTTGCTTTGTTCGAAATTGATAACGCGGTCAACATGCATTTAATCCATGCATGCAAGCCACACCGCTTACTCCAAAATATGTGTATATCTATATATCTATATATCTATATATCTATACATCAAACACGGGCTTAGAGAGTGATTTCGATTGGCTGTTGCGTACTTTTTCATAAACTTAAAATACACTATATCGTAAATGTTATATATACGATAGAATTAAACCGGCGTTGTAGTGAAACCGTAATTAAGCAAATTGGTGTCGAGCTTATTTTACAGTTAATCTATAAAAACTGAATTTTTTTGCAGACATTGTTTTTTATAACTCGTGTACTGCAACCACTAGTAAGTAGAGAAGTGTATGGCTACGAGGTCGTAGAGGTAGACGACCACCATTTGGTGGACAGGATGGATTGGATCACCTCAGACGTAAATGCTTATCGACTTACGCTATACAGCCAGAGCTATGCTTTGGGCGGCTCGAATATAGGAAGAACGTTAGTACAATTTTTCCTTATCTTATGTAAGTTATATAAAACTATTTCTTTTTTCATCTTGCGAGCAGGAGGTTATTCAAATTCAGGGACTACGATAGTTCTCTCGAGACCGATTTTGGAAGGCCAGGCCTAAATACCTTCTTTGCGGCTGAGACAAAAAGTGTAAATATGAAACAACTAACGAAATGTGATTTATTTAAATGTGTACTAATTTTATTACCCGAAATGGTAGATCGACAGCCTCTTGAACTACCACCTATTGTGGCATGCGTAGTAATAGCCGCGTAAGATAATTGGTCTAATTTGTCCGCTAGTCCGTTTGATTCGTTTGCCGTTTTCACGTGTCAAAATGGTTTGAACGCAGGCTTCGTAAGCACATTCTCTACTAATTAATAGATGGAATTAAATTCGGAATTATTTTTTTTTTATGAATAATTTTGAAAAATCCGGCAAGATTAAAATTCCCCGGGTATACGAGCGGTATATTTTAAATGTTTTATTTTTCGTTACCAAAGTTATTGAATGTTAGCTTTGATACATGCTCGCTTGAGAGCCTGAAAAAAATCGCCTTATCATTTCCATTCGCGTAGTATTTTTTGTTTTTATATTTTTTCAGGCTATCAACTTGAATAGCCTGAACAAGCCCATCCAATTCACGTTTCATTATGCGTTATCGATCCTATAAACTAATGGAGACGCTTCCTGCGCTCAGTGTTTCTTCTTCTAGTCTATCGGTCGGCTTTCTCGAAGCATGAAAAAAGTCCTGCTATTGACTATATATATACTATTGCGAAAAGCATGAAGAAATATATTTGTATGAACGATGTTATCATTCAACACCAAGTTTCAATTCAAATTCAATGTAACTTTTTTGTTGTTTTAGGTTAAGTTTGTAAAGAACATAACCGACGAAATATTGAGGGTTCAAACAGTTTACGGTGGTATATTAATGCCTCACGCTACAAATAGATACACAGTACAAGAATGTAGGAAGCCTGGAGAGTTTCTAAATCCGCCTCTTTTCTTCCACATGCAAGAAGGTGACTTGCGACAAAAAAAAAAACCGAAAAGACACTTAGCAGAATATACGAATGCAGATAAAAATGATGTTATACTGCGAGGAAAAAATCTTATGTTAAAGCGAGCAGGAACAAACGGCGGAGAAGGCAAAGATGAAAGCGAAGATCAAATAGAAGGCCCGGTCTCAAACGGTGGTAGCGATAAAGATGACACCACCGTAGCAAGTGAGCAGGAACAACCGGGGCATAAGGGGCATAAGGTACGTAAACGCAGAATGCAGAATGGAGCAGAAGAAGAGGGAGGAGGGGGAGGAGGGGGAGGAGCGGGAGGACAACAGGAATCAACACAAGAACAAATGCAGTCAACACCATCAGGAGTAGAAAAAGGCGACGACGATGAT
The DNA here is from genome assembly GCA_001077435.1 of Glossina morsitans morsitans. Taxonomy (NCBI): domain Eukaryota; kingdom Metazoa; phylum Arthropoda; class Insecta; order Diptera; family Glossinidae; genus Glossina; species Glossina morsitans. The sequence goes on along the minus strand of CCAG010003524.1, from coordinate 14,185 downwards.
GACTCTGACCAAGATTTTGTATGCGTGCTAGGTTTTGAATACGAGATTATAAGCGGTTATGGTAAAGTTGTAAAATGTATTTAAGCCAGGCAAAATTATCAATATCGATTTTTACATATTTACCATTCATAGTCTATGCAAAAGCTGAAATATTAATTCCTAATACTTTTACTAACATGCTGACCGGTCTAGCTATTTATGAAATTAAGAGAGGGGACGTGCCTGTAAGAAATGGTGTCTTACATATAGTTGATGGTTTGATGTGCAGAATTAATGAAACCATTGTAGATGTTTTAACGGTGAGTTCCGATGTTACTATATTTTAAATATGAAAAATCCCAAAAGAGTGATATATGTCGTAATTAAAATGAAAGAGACCAAGAGAGAGAGAGAGAGACAGAGAGATTTTTTTCAAAATGCTTTAACGTTGTTGTTTACTTTCGCATCAGACATAGGTTTTGTTCCAATAATTTTTCTTAATTTCGGCGAAACGATAATTATTGTTCTGCCTATAAAAAAATCTGATTTTACGAAGAAATCGAATTACACATTAGATTAGATTTGCGCTTGATTTGGATTCAGGACTTTGAATCCTGGATGCTACAGGAACGACGAGAGTGACGACATCTCTTAAAAACACGAGTAAAGAGTTGTCTGCACAGAGACGACATGTCTAGTATATCGGGCGTCTAGGCATATTGGTATTTATCCAATTCGTTTTTCCGGACAACAGTTTATTAAGATGGATTCAAAATGATTCAAAATTAACGATTCGTCTGTTATGCGAAGAATTCTCTGTATTTGTAGAAGTAAACATAAAAAAATGGAAATTGCAAGCAAATCGAAGGAAGTGTGGCTTCAACACATTTTTGAGACAATGAGCAGACGGGACTAGCTATCGAATTTTTTGTTTTTGCGAGAGGAACGCAACGTAATATGAAGCAAATTAAAGTTCGCGGAAAACGCAATTCAATTGATGGGAGTGAAAGGAAGCTTAACGAAGTTGAACAACTTATGTTCTATAGGCCAACTATCTTAAGATAGCGATAATGATGTCTGGCTGAACAGCAGTCTGCCCCTGAGGTAAATTAAAAAGAAGCAGAAAAATATTTCCAATAAACGCATCAATTTCTGCACAATGGTGCTCGTAAAGTCTCATCTTCATGTGTTCGCTTATGTTGCGAATCAAAGACTTCATCTAAACTGTCTTGTCATTATGACAAATGTCAAGAGAGAAATTAAAATCAAGCGCTCGTGTCAATTGAATGAAAAACTTCTCGTAAATGCTTTCTAGACTTTTTGTTCCTTAATGAGCGGGAGGGAAGTATTGTCGGAAAGTTCAATAATAAAATTCAAATGAGCTGAACATTCGATAAGTCTGACACTATGACTAACTATGACTAATCATGGTTTTGTCGAGAGAACTTAAAATATTATTTAAAATATTCGGAATTTCTATTTTCACTTAGCGTCCAAAAATAGTGAACATGAGACACTTTGCTCAGTTTGCGGAATTTCTTAATCCTAAATTGATGGTCCATCTAGACAAAATGGAGTCAAACTTGACTGTATTTATTCCGACCAATGCGGCTCTTCGGAGTTCGTTTTTGCGAACCCTTAGACACGAGTAAGTTCATAAGGCCAGCTAAGTTTTTAATAATTTTCCCATTAATTTTGTACACTTTTTTCTTTCTACTTTCTTTCTTTACATCATCTCTACATAGTGACAAAAAAATGGAGCATATTTATACTATGCATATAGTGGAAGGTTTTTATGATTATAAGGCAATTAAAAAGGCAGTTGCCTCGAAAACGAAGGTTTGCTTTTTGTGACATAATTTTTTATTTAATTATTTTTTTTTTTTTTGATTTTCCTTTCATTTTTGCAGATAAAATCGATTACTAAAGCATACACTGTTTTTCTAGAGTTTTACTTCATTCCCAATCCAAATGATCCAGAAAGAGATATTGTTGTCATAGAGTGCCGTGGTCACAATGCTACCGTGGAATTATTCGATATACGAAAAACAAATGGCATCGTTCATCTAGTAAATAATCTTTTAGGATTTTACGGAGGCACAATTTATGATAAATTAAAAGACGACGAGTTTGATCGGTACAGGTATGAGAGATATATTTCGAATTCAATTTGCTTAACAGCAAAATATTCAAAGTTTTCTTGAAATGTGCAGACAAGTTTTTCTTCTTCGCACCTAAGCCCCTACGAGACATTGTGGTGCATGATTGCATTATTTTCATTTAGGATTAACTCGGCATTGAGTGAATCTTAGGTTTGTTTTGATTAGTTAATAATGTTCGTGAATTGGATTGATTTCGCTGAAAACTGCTTGATCTTGAGTAAAATTGCCTTTGCTTGTTTTATTAGAGTGTTTGACTTTACCGAAACGGATATATTTTGTCGATGTATTTGGCAAATGTTGCAACGTGTTTAAGAAAGGTAATCGCGTTTTCAAATATAGTGGAATGGAAGTGAATCGGGATTTGCTAGGATGGGAAGAAGTTTTGCGGGACAAAATGGTTAGGAGGTTGGTTGTCGGTATTTCACGCTTTACGTTATGTGTTTATCAAATCCTGTTCGCTCGCCAAATTTTCAACGAATTTTCAAGAATTGAAGTCGAAGGCGCTGGGAATCACGAACAGTTCAATTTCATCTCGCGATCATAAAGACGAAAACGGAAGCCGAGACAGAATTCCGCACTGAGTTCCCTCTCTTAGCAGGTTTTCAAAGCCGTCACGCGGGATCTGCGTGAATCGTGGCGTGGTATTTATTGTCATCGGAGGGCTGAAATAAATTAAACGGTATTTAAAAATTCGTCAGTTAACTTGAAAAATTATTCAGTCCAATGTGTGATCATTCCCAGTTATAATTGCTGTTAGTAAGTTTTCAACTTCTTAGTGGAAATTGCGAAGGGCTTCTACGTATTTGTTGGACTCTTGTCCTCAGGTGCTCGCAATGCCATTCTCCGTTCGTTGGCCTTTGGTTCGGCAGAGAAAGATTGGAAAGTTCCATATTGCGGACATGACTTGTAACATTCTGGCATTGAACTGGCATTGCCAATAATATGACGGCATTACTGCCAGCCTTACGATTAATGTAAATTATCCTCTGCACTTCGCATTCCGGACTCCGCACTCCGCACTCCGCACTTTATTTAAATGAAAAATTGCATTCTTTACAGAGATACTTTATTTTTGGGCGAATATTCAGATTTCAATGAGGAATTACAAAAGCGTGACAAACTCTACACGTACTTTGTTCCAAGTAAATCGGCTTGGGATAATATAGAAATGCAATATCCTCCAGCTAAAAAGCATTTGTTCATGAAGGAATTCACTTATCACGTAAGTAAAGAAAATAAGTATAATTTTGTGTTACTTGACAACATATGCAACAATATTTAATGCTTTTTATGCATTAGTCTCGCTATCTTCTGGAGCGTCATCTTGTAGTTAACGACGAATACTTTGTGGATGATTTGGTACAAATGAGTAAACTGAAAGGGAAACCGATTATCTTACCACTATTGAACGGTTATTTACACATCACAGTTATGAAGATGGGCGGTAACGATTGCATGTTTGCATAATTTTTGCAAATTTTTATTAATTAAATTTTTTACATTTTTTTTTCTCTTTTTCCCTTGCATCGAAACCTTAAAAAGACGATCGTAAGTATGCAAAAACAAATGAATTCTATTCATACATTTTTCATAAATTCCAACACAACAGAGCTTTACTTAAAAAATAAAATAAAACACTACTTACTCGATTACTTACTTTACTCATGTGACGGCTTTAAATATAAATCGAAATAACTTTGCCGGAAATATGACTGCAGTTGCTTCGAGGTTTCCTTTCTTTCGTATCAAAATTGTTTCTTTAATTATCAGTTCCGATTATTTTCACAAATCGTCCATATTTTCCCTATTTTTTTTTTTTTTTTAAGCTTTCGGTTAATATTAGCGTACGTGCGTAGCTTTAAAATCTAAGACGTATCGATGTTGACGTTGCAACCGTTGCTGCTTTCATTCCTTTTTTTTTTTTTTTTTTTTTTTTGGAAAATTCTATTATGAAATTCTTAATTGAAATAAATGATCGGGAATAATCAGCGTCTATACAAAAACAAATGAAGCGTTCATTGCATAATTAAAATTTTAAGCAATGCTTTCTTTCTTTCTTGGAAGAGTACGTTCTAAAATATAACACGTTGGAGGTAAGGTTTATTAAATACGATATTCAATGCGCCAACGGCGTTTTTCACGTCGTTGATTTGCCCTTTTTGGAAAGAGGAGATCTTCTTAAAATCCGCGAAATTTCGAATGTTGCTCGTTTGCCGGGTGCAAGCTTCTTCGTATTATTGGCAACGCAGATGCTTTTCTATGGATTGTGGTAACTCGTCGAATTCGAAAAACCGATTCAGCGAATAAAATGTGGTGGTGGAAGTAAGACTGGCGGCATATGCAGATAATTACAATCATTACTAATTGTTACTGTCACTGCTTATTCCTATTTAAAAATTGTTTAATTTAATGTTTAATTTAAATGAAATAAATCCGATTGCGCTTATGCGGCCATAATATATTCGCATAATTCAGACGGATGCTATTGTAATTAAGTAATCTAACGCGTTCACTTGGAAATGTAGACAAAAACTAGAAATTTGGTTACCAATATGGTTGGCCCAAGGACGAACATTATTGGAAAAGGTTTGAATCGAAACATTTTTCCGCCTCGGCTTGAGAAGTCGTTATAAGACTAACTGTAGGATATTTAATGATGGACGGTGGCCCATTGTAACGTTGTTATTTGTTGTGATTATAATGAAATAAGTGCTCGGACTAAAAGAAAAAAAAAATGAACACTACTAACTAGAAAGTTGTGTAATATATTTACTGCATAGTACCCGTGATAGACATTCTCCCGTTAGCGAAAATGAAAGTATCGTCTAAGTGATCTAAACTGCAAAGGACACACCTACAATGCTCATATGCCCACACGAGAAAAACTCTTATTTTGAAAATAGAAAAACTCGACCACGCCCATCGCTTATTATAGAGCATGAAAATTTAGTTCTTGTACTTTTTAGATCCCGATCGAATATAATGTTCTTACTCTCAAAGTTTAATAATTTTTTTTTTTGTTTTTATGTAAAGAACTTTAAAAGGTAAAAGAAGAATCAAAAAAAGAAAACACAAAAAAAAAAAAAACAAAGGGAAAGAAAACACCTGCTGAAGAATATTCTCAGAATTCGTCACTGACTTGATTTGTAGAGCATTTATCAAAATGTGGCTTTCTTTCCAAGCTCGCAAACCAGATTGTGGATGAGCGTAAAGAGGAACTTATAGTTTCTCCGTAACCAAAGACGACATCGATTTATGTAAATAAAAAAAAATAAATAAATGAAAAGAAGGAAGAAAACCTGTTTTAATCATTCATTGTCCACAATGTCATGATTTCATCTTCTAACAGGTTTTAAAGGTTTAGACCTGGAAACGTACTTTAGCCTTAAAGCGGAAATGTGAACTTCATACTAATAACAATAAAACCGATTGCAATAATAACAACGTTGGTTAAATCAGCAACATCCTGGCGTCATTGTTTTTTTTTTTTTAATGTTTTTTTCTGTAATTTCCCGTTCTTTCGTTCCCCTTACAAGATGATCACAGTAACCAGCAACAATTGCTCGGATTCAGTTGCCATCAACTGAAAAATGTATTCGCGTGTATATGTACAGACGTAGAACCGGTTTTATGTTAAAATCGCCAACAAAAATGTTGCACATGTTCACCAATGTTTTATTGTTAAGTTTGCCTTGTGAATGTGTTGTTCTTACTGTTGTTGCTTTGGCTTGTTTCAGTTGATAAAGTCTTTTCAACTGGTTTTAATAGATTGAATTGGGGGAAGCCGTTGCTGTGTGTTCTTCTGGTCTGGTTGGCGTTTCTTTTTTTTTTTTTTTTTTGCGCAGACAATTTTTTTTTTTTTGCTTTTTTACCATAATCTGACAAAAAAAAAATTTGCAGCTGCAACGTTTTTCATTTCAGTTTTATGTTTTATTTTCTGCGCCGTTTGTTTTAAATGACTGTCTGATCGACTGTTTTAACATATCGCAAAGTTAAAAAGACTTTTCTAAGAACCACAATTTTAATTCGACGTTTATAGGTCTATTAAAATAAGCAAAGCTTTGTGTATCATAAAAAAAGCAAAAAGCAAAAAGAAAAAATAATCTATGTTTGCTAACAGTTTTAGAGTAAATATGGGTTTTGTCGTGAAAATGGAGGGAGGCCTAATGTGTGTATAAAATATATTCCCTAAGTTTCAAGTCATCCGGAATAGAACTCTAAGAGAGTACGTCTTTTGAAGTCTTTATTGCTACGTCATCTATTACTGCTACTACTATAACTTTGTCTTCTTCTTTGAGTCGACAAATCAACAACAGATGACTGGCTGAACTGAACTGAATACTAATGCTACGACAATTACTACTACTATTCTATTTTTAAAGAACGAATGCATCAATCTCATTGAAATTTTACTGATTTCTTCTGAATAAGCAACTGACGTTTTCGTTTTTTTGATTAAATTTTTTCTCTTTGATCTCATCTTATATTACAAGGCAATAAATGCAGCAGATTTTATCGAAAATTTCAATCTTTTCTTCAATACCGCTCTCAATCACCCACGGACTCACCGACTAGCAGAAAATATTGGGTTTTTTGATTTCAGATAAAGCTATCATGAATTATTGGGCCTATTGGCGGTAGGGGGTTTATTGGGTTCAATATTCGTTTTCATGCTAATTTAATTTATTGTTTACTTCTTTTATGGTAATTCCAACTTTATATTCAAAAATGGAACTATTATGACTAATCGGGATTATAATCTTTTAAAAAATGATTGTTTTACATAAAGGTTTTTTGTGTGTGAATATCTGATCACCTTCGAAATCCGTCGGCTGGTGACCTAACCATGACAAAAACAGTAGAGATAGGACACATTGATTACCGACAGGCCGACAACAGCGCTAATAGGCTGTACTTTCAAAATTTTTAAGTGAACATTTTATGAAATATTATTTAAATGTTGTTCTATGTTCTATGCTTAAAAGTTGGAATAAATTCATTTCTTTATTATACTGAAAAAAAAAATTAAGCAAAATATTGTTAAACCCCTCTGTCTCCATTGCATTATATGAACCAATGAATTCAAAATCCGCACCTAAGAAAAATTGAATTTGTTGATTTTGCGAAGGTTTCACAAACAATTTCACGGAACATGTCAAGAGCATATCACAGCGGTAGCGGGCATCATTTAACGATTTATAGGTTTGGAAAAAATTGCTAAGGAAAATGTTTAAAGCGGGGCGAAAGCTTTTAGTGATTTTGAAGGAGAAAAGAATGAGCAGCAGATTTGCAAGCTCGGCTGTGATCGAGAACAATTGGTGATAAAGAAAGTAGGAGGGGTAAAAGAGGAACGAAGAATTTAGTTCGTAATATCGCTTTGTGTTGAAACGGTATTGAGAAACTATCGTACATTGTAAGCTGCTCAACAGTGCCTGGAGAACTGATTCCACTCTCTACTGTCAACCACTAGCGCGTATTTGTGGCAGAGTGCCCAGAATTGAGCAATTGATAATGCCAGACCACACATATGTGTCGAAGGGTTCGAAAAAAATTGAGAGCAAACCTTGCCCCATATCCGAATCCCATCCATATCGTTATGCGCAGCGAACTCTTAATCATATAAAGCAAAAAGCAAAAGTGAACATCACTTGATTCCGTTTGCGCAGAAGCCCAAGAAATTTTACGGTGATGACAGCATGCGCCTGCCTGCCTGCAAAGTGTAATCGGTCAAAACATATCCTTATCATAATCTTAAAAGCAGATATGCTCGCTTCTTTCTCGTCTTTTTTACTTCTCTTTCAAAGTGACAAGGCTGATTTCTTCTCAAGAATGCTATGAGAAGGAAAACGCAGTGAATCTAAGCGGATAGTCAAGATGGCAAAAGGGAATAAATATTTATTACTTATTAATAAAAGAACGAGAAACTTTGCTGACCTTTTTTACGAAAATACGTTTATAGAGTCAAAGTTTAACGCTTAAATGTATATTTTTGGCAATTGTCTATATTCCAGTTTCACTTAATTTTAAAATTAATTTTAAAGGTAATGAAAAATTATTTTAATCACGTAAATGTAAAGCGATATGAGTCCTTATATCTTGTTTTTAATCTGACACATTCGTAGAAAGTGAAATTTTTTAATGACTTTTCAACAAAAATGAGTCCAATAATTTCCTTCTTTTTTTTTTCCTGGAAAAATCGTAAAAAATTATTTTAATTTTTTTTTTTTGTGTAACAAAAACATACATTTAGTTGTAAAAATGTTGTTGGAGGGAGGTAAAATAAAATCAATTATTCAGTTATTTTAGCTGCTGACTAATGTTATGAATAAAAAAAAACAAGTTCAAGCAAAGACTGAAAGTTTGTTTCTCTTTCGTCTTTTCATGTTATTTTCAAATAATTCTCTTTAGAGTATAGAGAGAGCGCTTTTGAGTATTTATATATCAAGCAATGGAGAGTCAGAGAGTAGTCGAAAGTGTACGAAAAATAAAGTAGCGAGAGCGACAAAACGATAAAATCAGAGAGACAGACATAAAGAGAGAGGGAATTCCCTGTTGGTATGTATGCGCTGACGCTTTTTGTTTACTATGTTTATTTTTCATTTTTTTTAATGTTTTTGTTTTCTTTTATATATATTTTTAATTTCTGCTGTTTATTTTGGTCGTATACTGTGTTATTGTAGTTTTCCTTACTCAACTGTAAGAATGCAAAAACAAAAAAACAAAAGTTCATATAGCTTTTGCTATCTGCAAACAATTATGTACGTTTCGCTATATTTATGTATGTATATGTATGCTTGTGTATGCATTTTTTTTTTTTTTTTTTTTTTTTTTGGTTACGTAGTTTGTGGATATACGTGAGACAGCAAGATCGGAAGTTAGGTGAGTCAGACTCAAAGTGAAGTGCGTACGTAAGTATTTCGTTGTGTTGTCGGTACATTCAACCAAATATAAAATCTGTGCCTGTGTATTTTATCAACATTGCTAGCTGGTCGTTCGTTCGCTCGCTCGCTCGCTGCTCGTTAAACTTGTAGGTATTTTGTTTCATTTACTAAATATTTTCTTTTTTTTTTGTATTGTTGCGCATTCTGTTTTATTTTCATTCTTTTGTTATGGTATTTTTCTCCTTTACTTTTGCTGTTTGTTTTTGTCTTTTTTTCTTAAATGTTTTGTTCTAGATACCCAAAGCGATTGTGAGATTCGTTTTATCATTTACGCAGCGATGAATTTTTCCTTTGTGTTGCTTGTATAATATTTTTTTTTCTTGTTACTATTTATCTCTTTCGGGAGAATGGCGCGGGGAAGAAGGATAGGGGCGTGAAGCGCGGGGGGAAGGAGGAGGAGGAGGGGGTGGTCTGAAAAGATAAATAAGCAACGGAAACAAAAATTTTAGATTATTATTTTATCACTTATTTGTCTTTTCTTTCTTTTCTCTTTTGGAATAAAATGCATACATAGATAGCTTAAAAAATTTGTATGGCTTTTCTAAGGATCTAAATCTTAAGTTAAAAGTGATACGTTTAAAAGAAACTTAAGAAAATTTAAATATCTAGGGAAATCAAAGTTATGCACATACGTTGAATGACAAGCAGATGTACAGTTAAAAAAGCGGAAAAAATTCGACTTAAGCCATGATTGTTCTAGACCGCTGCGATTTCTTTGAAACCTGCGGCTAGTTCGGATTTTTAATGAATATGGCGCTCAACAGAATGGTTTCTTAAAAAAAAATTGTGAAGTTCATCTTCCGTCAACCTACGAAATGAGGCTTTTAACCCTCATCGGCCTAATTTTTGTTGAAAAAGACTTGATTTGCTTTGAAAAGATTTTCTCTTGTTGAAGATAAAACTACTCAACTTTCTTTTTTAAACAAGAACGTAAAACCGCTTGACTACTACACGCACGTTACTCACTCCACGTGTACATATGGAGTTTAAATTGGACAACCTTTTTTGATAGAAAACGAGATCGCACGGGGAATCATATACTACAGCAGCGACGGAGGGAAAAGCAGATAAGCAAAGTGTAGTCGGCTGTGATCCAGCCTTTCATTTTTCTTTCATTATCATTTTTATTTTAGAGAGAAAAAAACTAAAAGTAGTAAAGGATTATATTCGGGGGTGAGGTTGCCCAGAGGATCCCCTCTGCGAGGAATTGCTGGCTGCAGTTTTTGCTGCAGCAGAATCCTCGTAGTTGTGGGTCTTCCACCTGGCTGCTGGGAACGGCCCTTCGGGGAGTTTCGTGGTGGCTGTGGTTGCTCCCAAAATCGCGGGAACGTTAAATATTTGAGGTGTTAGATAGGCCTCGCCCCCGTCAGAGGGAAGGGCATGCCATACACATGTCCTTGATCTGGAACTGCTTGGGAGCCTCCCTGTGACGCGTTCTCACTCCGTGTGCCATCCGGCACCGTGGGGTTAAGCCTCCACGGAAGGTACCTACGTAAACCCCCTGTGGCACGACTACTCTAACATCATGTAGAATATGCACGAAATCTTTTATCGTCAAATCTACTTGAATTTATGAATAATAAGTTTTTTGCTTCCCAAATTAGAAGTGTTCTGTGTTTAAGTTATACAATGGGCATGTCCTTCGATCGATCACTTCCATTTGCTCAACATATTTGCAAAACATGGAAATTATTTCAATAAAAGGATGTATGTCTTGGTTACAAATTTCTTAGGAAAATTCCAAAGACGTTTTGCTCTGCTGAGTGTGTAGTCATGTAATCAAGTAAGAAAGTTATATTCGCCTGTGGCTGAATCTCGCATACCCACAACCATCAAAACTTATTTCGCTCGTTTTCCTAAAGACTATATATAAAAGCTTGGGGTACTTAAGATTATTATGCCCAGGAATTCAGGAATTTTTCTAAACGCCCTGCATTAAGCGACCACCATAACTAGTTTAGAATTAACACAATTAGCTTAACGCATTTTACGCTCCAAGTCGTTTTATATGACATCCATATCGACGGTCATGGAACGCTCTCGGCATTTCATTAGGGAGTAACACACTCAGCTTCTCGCATTCTGCTCTCGAAATTCTTTTATTTAATACCCGTATCGATCAGATGGCGTCATCCAAATATAGCAAACTTAATTTACTTCTCAAAAATTTTATTATTTTTCACTTACCGTCATAGAAAACTGGTAATTAATATTTCTCTCCTTATAAGGAATTGCTTTTCACGATAACCCGTATATATCTTGGGGTCTAAAAAATACACCTACGTAACCCAAATTTCCTATCGTTGATTTTTTTGTTAAATTACTATGCACCGATTTTCGTCATAAAATTTTAGGAATTGAACCTTATTCTGAGGGGCTTCTTATTCATGAGAAATGTCGTATGGAGTGTAGTCTAAGATATAGAATTTGGTCCGCTTTATTTTTATGTCATGTTACTATAATGAATAAATTTTCATAATAAAACATTAACAATTTTTTTTTTTTTTCAATCATTCTGGTGACGTCCCCTATTCGCGTAATGCGCGACGGTCAGAAATAAGGGAGGCAAGAGAAAGAAAGAAAGAACTAGGGAGATGGCGGCCGTAGATTGGAGTGTGTGTGTCTCATCGGTAAGTTTTATGCCTTTACTGGCTGAGTACTCACTGCAGCTACGACCGAAATAGACTCTAGCGCACTGAGACTTGAACCCGCGAACTCTGACTTCGTGGTTGCCATTCTTACCTACTTGGCTACTCCTGCGAGTAAATTAGGTCTTTTTGTCATATAAGGGTTTACATACCTTGTGCATCCTTATGTGCGGTGGAGCGTCCAAAAAATAAGCCTACGTGGTCTAAAGTCGGTCCAAATTTAGAATGTTCAAATACTATTAAAGAGCGAGTTTTGTCGAAAAGTTTAAAAATTGCAATTTTTTTGCATTTAACGATTTTTGAAAATAGGGCGTTATGACTGTAAGTTGAGCAGAAATATACATGGACAGACAAAATTAGATCGGTTCAGAAAATGATTCAGAATGGTATAACAAAAGGTGATCGTATCTCAAGCCCTTCTGCATATTATATACGTCCACAGAAACTTGATATACTCTGCAGCAGAAGTGTAGGGTATAATTAGGGCATTTTGAGGCTTATGATATATTTCCATTTGAGGAATGTACACACATTCTATCTTATTTATCTTACAACCAATTAGTATAAAATCTCAAAAAAGTTATAACTTTGCGGGGGCATGGCCGCTTTTTGCACATAAATAGTCGAGTTTTCCGTAAGGTAACTGATAAGTTCAGTCATTTATCTTTGTGAACAATGAACAAAAACTCATAAACTTTTGCTTAGAGAAACACTGTTGCGTTTACTATTCGCTATAAAGCGGGCTTGTGCTGTAACTAACTTGGCCCGTTTTGAAGTCGATATCGTCATCTTTGCGACCAGGACAGTGTCAACAGCACACAAAGGGGCAGACATGGCTTAATCGATTCATAATTTACACCCTAACCAATAATATATTGACTTTATACGGCCGTCTGGGTGTTGCACACGTTATGACAAAATGAGTTTACCTCCATCCATACTTCGGTGTTCGATGCAATAAGACATTATACAGAAAGTTTGACGCAAAATCAATGAGTCGTTGTTTATTATAGTGCAGCGAATCAATCGTTGTTGTTGAGTTGCTTAATACTTTAGAAGAAGAAGAAAAAGATTTTTTTATCAACCTTCGTCCTTCCACTCTTATTGTCAAACGGTTTAGAGACAATTTGAAATAATTTTTTGTCAATAAATTGGGAACGAAACTATCGAGTTTTTAAAAGACGTCAGACAACATTTTTTATGCATTGTTTATTTCTATAAAGATTTGTTGCGATATTTTTACAAGCATTGTTGTTACGATCAATGAAAAACAAAAACGAACAAATAAACAAATAAGTAAACAAAGCTGTTAAGCCTGATAAACAGCAATACCATCTGCAACAATAGCACAAGCACTTCAGATATTCTTCAGATAACAACAAACAAAAGGTGAAAAATTATGAAATTCACCACTGCTGTCGTCACTGAAAATTTCAATTTAAAGCTGATGCGGCAGAGGCATTGAAAACCAAACAACATACTGCAACAATAGTGAAAGCAGCAAGAACACAGTCAAAGCAGTAAGTCTGAATTTATACGTTGCGTACGTACCATACAAGTAAGTGTTCATGAGTGTGCGTGAGAAGAAATAAAGAATCGAAATCTAAAACATAAACGTATAAAAGCGAGAAAAAAAAAAATTATCCAATAACAAGAGTAACAACATTATCATGTTCGTCATCAACGGCAGCCACCAATGCACATAAACTAAACTAAAATAAACGCACATGCGTATGTAACGTATATGTGTATAAGTATTTTTAAATAAGGAACATATTGTGAAAAAATAGAAAAAGAAAAACACAAGACAATTATTTACTTTGAACATGCCGCCGTCGCCAGACAACCAGACGTCGATCTTTAATCACTGTTTTGCTTGGTCTTCTACACACATATAAAAACACAAACACACACACATTTATATGTATGCATGCACACGCACTTTTTAGTGAACAGGGAAACACAAAAAGTAAGAAAAAAAAAAAGGAATGCATATCCAAGCATCGATAGCATGCTGGACACACATGCCTGGACAAATAAAACCATTTCAGTAATGTTACCGAAAGCCAACGGCCTCTTGGCTGCTTTGTTGCTTCGTTTTATTTTCTTTTCTTTAGCTACATAGATAGGTAGGTAGGTGCGTTTTATAGTATGTGTGATGTGTTTTAATGCTTCGCTCTGCATCATAAATTTGAAATATTTATGCGTACGGAGAGTTCGCTTTCATATTTTGGGATTATAACTTGGAAAGGGTCTTGAAGTTTCTTTTGTTATTATCAACAACAACAGTTGAAGAGATAAAATTTTACTTAATATTAAAAGACTAATTTTTTTCATATATATGTATATATATATTTATGTATATATATATTTTTCATATATATGTATATATATATGTATATATATATATATATATGTATATATATATATATATATATATATACATATATATATA
>CCAG010003515.1:0-48202 GCA_001077435.1 Glossina morsitans morsitans | reverse complement strand
TTATTATCTTTTTCATAGCTCTCTCAGTTAACATGAAAGAAAGTAAATAATGGAAAATGAAATATTTCTTAGCAAAAAAAAAAAAACGAAAAAAAACTTTGCTTCAAACTGAGCAAAAGTGAGTCTGTTTATTGCATTCACGTTGATCGGTTAAGTGCTAGTAGCATTTTGAACGTCTAAAGAAATAGAATCTTCAAGCGTGTGACTGATCTCTCCTGTACGGATTTTTTTTTAGTGTAAATATAAAAACTAAATTTAATATTATTCGTAAAGAGATCTATCTTGCTTTAAAGGTGAATAAATAAATATATTAATTGATAAAAAGATGTTATGTGCATTCGGTTTTTTTTTTTTCTTTTATGCATCGTTGTTTGTTTGGCAAAAGAAATACAAGTGGAAATGTAGATAGCCATCGCATAAAGTGGAAATTAATTACGTGCACCAGTGATCGCAAAACATTTCAAGAAGTACTCGAAACTCATATGTCTTCTCAACCCACTTCCAGGTTCATCTAATATATTGGGAATAGCTTGAATTGTTTTTATATTTTCGGGATTATTTAAATCTTTTAAGCATAAGCAGAGGATTTGTTTTTCATTTCGGAAATCAGTTAGAAGATGCTTTTGTTATTTTTGATCTCTATTTTCAAAAATTCTTTCACGCTTTGGAAGTCATATAAAAAACAGATTTAAGAAATCATGCATTGCTCGGGCGGAATGTGCTTCTATATGTTACAAATCTTTTAGTAAAATTGTTATATGTTTTTACCACGCGCTCGTGGGTACAATGTTATCAAAATTCATTTACTTTATAAAACCGTCAATAAAAAAAGATCGATTAAAAGTTATTAAGTGAATTAAACATGAAAGCTGTTATGATTCAAAACATTTTAGTTTTCTTATTTATTTATTTTTTTCACTCTCTTATATTATTTTTGCAATTCCTTCACAACGAACTTATGAAAAGAGAGCAAAAGTGCAAGTGAATGCAAGAAATTGCCTAATTATTTTGTTTGAAAATTCATATATAAAACAAAAAAAAAAGACAAAAAAAAAAACAACAAAACAAAAAAACATAGATTTAGTTTGTCGTTGCAAAGGGTAAACAAAATCGAAAATATAAATAACATGTGTTGCGTTTAAAAATTTTAGAAATTATACATACGTATGCTGTATACGATTAGTGTGGTGACCTTGAAATGTGATTGAATAGTTTTGAATAATTTTGAATATATAGTCACGTGCTCATTGCATACTCAACAACTATTCGCGCTATAAAATTTGGTACAATGACCTGCCCGGACTATTGGTTATCGTAATTATAAATACTTGCAAAGCAATTTATAAACAAATGCCGTTGTCGTCTTTTTAACGATTAAATAAAGTACTAAGCATTTTTAAAGTCAAAAATAATTAAACTTAAAAAATGATATCAAATTCCAATTATGATAAGAAAATTGTTGTTCTTGCTGTTGTTGTTTTTTCTTTTTTAATTAAAATCTGTAGCCTTCGCACTTTAAGCGACGCGGCCAGCGTAAATTCATCGATATTCGGTGGAAGAATATTAAAGTGTTTGAAAGCCTGATAAATAAAAATATTTTCGAATTGAAAAAGTGAAATGAATTTTGACATCTCTTGGCGATTACTTATTACTATTACTATTAAATAATATTAATGGAAATATTAAGAGGCAGTCACTAAACCGAATATAACCGCACTCAGAATTTCTTTTTCACGATAACAACACGTGATATTTGGCTTATAAGGACTACCCACATAAGAAAGTACAACGCATTACCGGTCCTGTTCGACTTCAAGTTTCGCTAAATATAATCCATTTTACTCATGTTTGAAAGAAAATAAAAATATAGATATGGACACAAGATCTTTGATGAGGCATTCAATCGTTCTTGAAAATAATATCTGGAAGTTTTTAGATATAAGAGAGTTGGATACAAAAATGTAACGAAACACGTTTTTTTGATTGAAGCCATTAGATGAGGCATTCAATGGTTCGTTTGTGGTGTGCCTGTCTCCAATCCTAAGCTACACTCAAGTTAATTTAAATATTTTGTATACTTGAACTTGAATAAAATCTTCTTATATATCATCTGATGAAAATCTTATTGGAAATATGAACAATTTACAGGTGCAGCTCATTAAAGTATTCAGCAAAGAATTTTCCCAAACTTTTCTAAATATTAACTCAACGAAAGAGTACGCCACAGTAAGTGGCTTTGTTTTGTCAAAATTCAAAGGCTTTCCTTTCATATTGTAAGTGAAGTTTATTAAATCAAATATGTGCCGTTTTAATCGATAGAACTTTTGATATTTGTAGGTTGAAAAGTGCACCGTGTGGCTTTCACTCGTCACTTATGAACTCAACTTTACACCATTAAGAGAATGAAAGCATACGAGTCTTAAAAAGAGGAGAACAAAAAAATTAGTTATATATCGGCAAGAAAGACAAGTTAGATGGATTGAAGTTGCATATAGTTTTCATATTTTCTGTAGGATCAGCAAAGCAACGAAACTCTTAACGAAAACTGACAATTTTTCCTTTCATATAGAAAATTTCTTCGAGAGATGGCCCTACGAAGAGCCGCCATTCTTAATATATATAATGCCATAATGTCAGGCAACCGTGTTGTGTATATCTAAGGGCCATAGCGCACCAAAATCTCGCGCTACTAAGATGATTAATGTGGCTTTCGTATTTTATTTTTTATGACGTCTGACCTTGTTTAATGATAACAAAGGTGACGTACAAAATTTTATGAAAACTTAGTTGCACAGTTTATATATGCATGCATTGAAAGTGAGATTATTGTAATTTCATTCGACGCTAGTATTTTAGTGTATTTACAAAATATAAAAATAAATTCCGCAGACAGTAGAAAAGCGAATATCAAATAATACCCATTCTAGGACGAATCTTAGATGCCCGATAATCGTGATGCTTCTTTGTTAATTGTTAATGAACGATTACAGTCTAAACAATTTTCCCATCCGAACTCTATATGGGGTTCCGGTAAATATTTCTTGTAAACTGTTCATCGATATTCGCTTTAACCGCTAAGTTATTGACATTTGCAAATATCGTCGAAGACTGCTTATGTATTTTTTAGATATTATAAGCACGTTTAAAAGAACAGGAGAAGCAGCCACTATCAACCAATACGCCTTCAAAGTAGACATATTTCAATTTTGTCAAAAGTTGCGAACGATCCGAAGACTCGAATGATCTGCTTAGTCGTTAGCCTAACATGATCACAAGATGATGCAAAGTATCAGGCAAAGCGTGTGATTAGATATATGCGCAGATTTAGCGAGAGATCGTGTTGGGTGATCTCATAGCCAGCTCCATCCCTAATTAAACTTTCAAATATCATCACGATATAGCAGATCGGTATAAGAGGGAAACGATTTCAGGCTTAATCCAGTCCGTTAGACAGGCCGTCTAATGATCTAACTTTTTGCGGCTAGCTAATGTTCGTTTTACACTTGATCTACGAATAAAATATTAGTCAGATTTTAGTTTTCAATTTTAATTTGTGTAGCCATGAGACCTGCAACAATGGATAAGCTGACAAAATGGCGATCGTACAAAATGTGATGAAGAATATTTCGCTGATCAAGAATATGTATACTCTAAGGGACCTGACATTTGAACATGTCACGACCAGAATGCAAAATCTAGTATGAGTCCCGTCTTCGGTACCGAATCAAGTTTATAATCCATATTTGTCTTAAATTACGCACTGTCTAAATTAATTTAAGGTTTAATAAATTTTTCGAGTTTTTCGCAAGAAGAAGAGCATTTTGGAAACTTTTAAGGAGCAACACCGCCGTAACAATTTATATTTTTATTAATTAAAAAAGAAGCATATTTTCTTAGACAAAAGCAAATGTAATGGAATAACGACACTAAAGAAGACAGAAGATTAGTAGGTAGACGTGCATTGATGGCTCACAGATTTTTTTGAATTGTGTCTCATTTTGGATGATTGACATTACAAAACTTTTGTCATTGTCGTAAATAATAAGAAAAGAGAGCGAAGGACATTTAAAGACAAGTAGCTTTTTATTGTAATCTTAGAAAAATTATTTAAAAACGTTTGTTTCACTTATAAAAATATATTTACTGAACATAAATAAACATTTTTCTCCATCGTATCATCGATGGACGCCAAGTTTCCGAACCCAACTGATGACATGTATCCTCCTACCGTCACATAGCCTTCGCCGTGTTTTACAGTGCCCCGCAGATTTTTCGGTTGCAGTTCCATATTGGTTTTCGCTACACATACGACTTACCGTCGGATCCAAAAATGTTAAGTTAGTTTTCGTCAGCAAATATAACAGTGTTCCAGGAGTAATTGTTCTCGCTAACCTGGTCTTTGGCGAACTGCAATCTACTCTTCAAATTTTTTGCGGCCGGTGGGAAGCTTATTACGGCATGTTCTTCCATGAAAATTATCCCGACGCAGTGGTCTTCCTAACATTTCGAGATTGCATGTCTCTTCAAGCAATTTTTCTGCTTCTTTCGCCAGACCTGTTGCGCTTAAACTTGGGTCGTGCTCAATTTTTCGCATGGTTAAAAGTTCGTCTGCCTCGGTAAAGATTTTGTTTGGTGCTTCGCGGCTTTTACTGGTCAGTCTTTTTTCTCGCATATGTCTTTGCACAATGTCTTGAACTGTCGAAGCACTCAAATTGCACTCAATTTCGGAAATTTGTTTTTGTGCTTTTCATCTTTAGATGATGGCAAGGACACGGATTTGAATTGAAGTTCGCCGACTCATAGCCAAAATGCAGTTAACCGTCACTTTCAAAGTTCAAAACTGTATTTTAATGTTTTTATTCCTTCCTTCCACGCACATTCGTGCTTCTGGAAGAATTTGCTAAAAGGCTTTTATAACCGTAAACCTCTACGCACAAAATAAGCTGCGTGATCTCTTTCCGTTTAGTTTTGTTGTTTTACTAAATATTTTAAGAGATGCATAATTATTTTGATCTTTTTTTTTTTGTTCTTGTACTGACTAAATCATAGTTCTCTTAATGCAAGTGATTTTTTTTTTTTTTGCTTACTTTAATTAAATTGGAAATAAATGATGGAGTTATGTTCTTTTGAAAAACGAATACCTGCCGCGAGATGTCTTTATGTGGTACGCAATCTAACTACTGTTACTTTGAATTAAAAAAAAAAAATCAAATAATCTTCATGGGTATATCTCAGACATGGGCAACCGTCGGCCCGTAAGCGACATCAAATTTCATATAAGTCAATTTGCTCATAGCAATGCTACAAAAAAATTGTGTCTGCCTTTACTATCTACAGATCAACTGTGCAGCTATCAAGTGTGAATGGTTTTTAAGTGTTTTTTTTTTTTGTCCTTAAAGGTGCGATTTAAAGAAAGGGAAAATTGATGCATAATGGCGCACTTTTAACAATAGTTGGATCTTGTTCTGGCCCTCTCCGTAATGTGAGAATTACAATTAGCGCATAGATAAAAAAGTTGCCCATCTCTGGTATATCTAGTGCAGCAGGGATTTTAAACATATTGGGCGTTTTATGTGCGATTGACGAGTACTTGAATTAAAAAGTTCAGTTTTCAATCAAAAATAGGAAGTTTTTCGCTAATAAATAATACCTAAATAAACTCCTACGTGCTGCATAATCAATCAAGTTAACTGTGTCGGCCTCTTTACCGATGAGCGAGTATACTCGTCAAGTACGCAAGTATGTGTAGTGTGAAATTAGATTGTAATGAAACAGCTTGACAAAATGACACACACACACTCTAAACTACTTTATTACGGCAAATATCCATTGATAATATAATAATAAAATATCAGGAGGAAATTCGATAAGAACGAATGGACGGATCATGACTCATATACTCGTCGTACACCGTTAACTGGCTAAAGAATGCCATTTCGAAAAAAATTTATTAAGAATTTCCATGGAAGGAGAGTGTTAGAGGGGGGGAAAAGGCCGTTTTTAAAAATCGGGTTTCGAAAAAAACGCATTTAAGATTTTTAAATGTTTTTTACGGCAATAAATTTTTATTATTTTTTTCCTATTAGTTTGCACCAAGGGCTTTTCGCTCGAAAGTGCATCCATTACCACATCTATCAAAGGCAAAATCAAACGCGACGACACGTTACGCATAGCGAAATGGCACAAAGAAAACGAAAAGAAAGTTTATGATATTGCAGGCGACTTCATTGTCGAGTCCAAAAACTTTATCCAAAATTTTCAAATCGCTCTCGAATCGCTCTCATCCTCATATCCGCCCAACAATTGTCTGCAATAACATATTTTTGTTTGGATATAAACACTTTTCAGAGACATTAGGAGAGGTAGAAATCAACAGTGAAAAAACATTTGTTCCGGCAAGAATGGTTTTTGGAGCGCTTAGGGAAAAATTTTTTTATTCAGGTAATGAACTTTTTATAGAAGCTCCAAAGCATCTGTTAAATCAATAAAAAAAAAAGTTTTTTTCTGAAAGACATGTTTAGCCCCATGTTTAAGTCTTCTTCTACCGATCAGTTTTGTTGTGTTATCAATTTTTGCGCGTTTCTATTGCGTACATGTGCACAATGGTATAAGATGTTCCATTAAGTAAGTGCTTCATACAAAATAGTTTATTTTTGTGTATAGGCCATCAAACACTTATTCTTATTCTTCATCTCCCTCTCGAGAAATGGCAGAAATAGAACACTTTTGTTGTGTTTAAAAATGTACACTAAAGCTACAAACTGTTTTCTATTCATTTATATGTCAAACGAATCGAGTTACGTGAGTTTGCAGTAAATTTCCACTAAATTCGTTTTCAGAAAATGTGCAAGGAATCACCCATACTTGATTGGATGTGTATGATTTTTGTTTATTTAATTTATCAAAAGAATTATCAACCAAAATGTTTTTCTCTTTTTTTTTTTTTCGTTTTTACATCCATCGCCGACAAATGAGGGATATATTCACTTTGTCAAAACATTTGCTACGTCCAGAAGGAAACTTCAGATATTGCATAAAGTATATATATTGTTGTTCAACATCAAATTTTGAAGCGATTTAAGCATGCCCGTCTATCTGGGTGTCCATCTGTCCGTCTGTGTGATATCTGTTCTAAACATTCTCGAAAATTAAGCTATCGATTTTAAATTTGAAAATGGAGCAAATCGGCCGAAGGACACGCCCATGGTGTCACGTAAATTGAGGACGCCTCTGCTTTTCAAAAGCAATAAAAAAATTGTTTTGTTTTCGCATTACTCATAAACTACAAATGAGAAATGGACAAAAGTTTGAACGCATATTCTACGGATGATGCTGTGGTATCTCTACAAAAATGGAACAAATCGGCCGCGTCTTCTCCATATTATAGTATATAAAATTGTAATTTCTTTTTAACACCATTATAATGCGCAGAAACAAGCTTTAAGTAGACCATAAAGCATATATAAATTCTTGGCCAGTTTTCAATTTGGAATGCATCGAGGAATGTATGTTTGTTCATCAGTCCATCTGTCCGTCTGCCCAACTGTATAGTATTTGTGTGTTCGTATAAATGAAGATATCGCCTACAAATTTGCAAAAGAATTTAGAAGGGGCGCAAACATTTCAAACGGCCCGCCTATAACGGCCGCTCGCCTGTGCGACAGAAGCGTTTACCTTGAGAATAGAAAAAATCAATTTCGCCCACTCCATTTTATAGAGCATGAAAATTTAGTTCTTTTACTTTTTTTTTTCTTTTTAGGATAATGGTGACGAGTATAAAAGATTCGGTCACGACCGATTATAATTTTTTTATTTGTTTTTTTTTTTTTGGTTTTTATACACACAACTTCTTCTTATCTTTGATATTTACTTCTATATATAGTTCAACAAAATTCAATGAACTTCAATTGCTGCACATGTGGAGGGCTTAAAAGAAGAAAAAGACAAAGAAAAAGGAAATATATATTCGCCTTAGTGCAAATATAAAGCATTGTTCCCGAAATTATGATTCCACAAAGTAGGATTCTTTATTTGCGAGTTTGGGAAAACTTCGACTCTTCAAAACGACTATCATGGGACGCATGCGCATAATGGTGAGGATCTAAGTCGTTATGCGTTGAGTTAAAGGCATCTCTGCGTTAATTGACGGGCAATAATACTTTTGTCATAAGTTAGAATAATTTTCCGGAAATAAAATTTCTTATATTTCCGGTAAGGTTCAACTGAAAGGAAGGAAAAAAATTACAGCAAGCTACAACCCTCCATTAAATACTCTACACAACTTGGCTCAATATGGTTATTCAAATAACGATTTTCCAACGAATCGGTCGAAAACTACCCGAACTATTTCAAATAGCTTTTGTCCTCGCAGCAAAACGTGCCAGTGTACCAAATTCCATCGGAAACTCTTAAAAATTTGCTACCTATAAACTAAAAACAAGGATACAAGGCGAAAGCACTGACAGTCGGACAGACGGACATACAAGTTTAAATCGATTCGGAAAGTGATTCAGTCGATGATTCAATACGAATTCTTGGAATACCTTATGCCTTGATGACGCTTCCTTTGTACGATCATCTAATAGTGATAATAATAAGTGTTAAAAAAATAGTTACCTCAAACTAATGGCCTGTAATGGGATTCTTAAGGTAATCACACCAACAAGCTGCCATGATGCTTTTAGGGACTCGTAGAACGATTGAGATTTTCAAGTATCAAGTTAACTCATCGTGAACATATCCCGTTATTGTATTTGGTAAGAAAGGAGCTTTGTCTTTGCGAAAATAACCGAAATAAAACCGAACCCGAATAAAATAATCGAAAAACAAAACTTGAACAAGACAATGGACAATTCTTATGAGCCCTTAATTTTGTAATGGAATTGGCTTTTTGTGAGAGCTTTTGTGACAGTCTTTTAAGACAAAATTTGAAAGTTAAAATCTCGTCGTCAATTATACAGCCCATGTTATAAAGCATTGCAAGAGACCAGATCGACGAGTCAGATTATAGATGGAGATATTTGAGAAGAGCTCATTAATATTACATGGTACGTGAAAATTTCTTATCGAGAGAGATTCAGAGAATGCGACGATTTCATATTAGCCGTCTTAATAATACTCAACAGGCAGCATGGCTTGGTTGGCAGGCGGTTTTGAAATGATGAAAAAGTTGCGACAATGGGTCGATGATAACTGCTCGCTGCCAAACCAACCGGTATCGCCATATTGCCAAAAAGATGGGAAAAAGTTGTAGGAAATGATGGAAAATATTTTGATTAAAATATATGCAAGCACCTAATATTACGTAGCAAGTGCGAAATCAAAACCTTTTCTCTTAGTTCTTCTTTCATTCAGCAATTCACTTATATTCGCGATATTCAGCGGAATATAAGAAATTCATGCCATTCAAAGAAATATGGGAATGCGTAATTCTCAGTTTGCCTTCCGGCAACTAAGGAATAGTTGTTGTACAAATATTAATTTTTAATTAAAATTCGATGATAATTTTTTCTTTTTTGTTTTTAAATTTCACTCGAACGCTGTTTTCACTTTCATTTAATTTAATCGTATTTCGCGATCGTTTTTTCATTTACACAAAGCCTTCGCCACGCATAGTAAGTAGTTAGTCACGCGCGTTTATTGTATGATTGACGTTTTGGCAAAATTATTATTATGTTAGTCTGGCAAAAGACGTCCTTGAAAATTATCAGAAAGAAAAGAAAAAGACGAAGAGACGAAATATAAAATATAATGAAAACCGAATAATAGATTGTATGCAACAAGAGCTTTAGGTGTTATGTTGATATACATATGAGTTAAAATTGTTTATGCGTTTTGTGGCTTCAACAAAACGTCTTTAAAAAGATATAAACAACAAAGAAAATGAGATAAAAGGAAAATTACAAAATTATTCCTATGCTTGTGAAAAAATATGTTGAGACAAAATTAGCTCCACTGGACAAAGTTTTGAGATTATAAAAGCGAAAACAATTGACGGAGAGTAGTCAGACGGACCGAATGTTCTTGTTGGTCACAAACATTTTTTCTTTGTGCCATCTCGAACCCGTCTTTGTGCTCGATAAATCTTAGCCACTCTATCTGGTGAGTGTAGATATAAAGTAACCATAATTTTCGAATCCCTTCTAAAATCAAAACATCGTAATAGGCCATGGCGGACGATTCAATACCCTTTACCACATCACTTCGTACAATTATTCATATAACGACTTTTTAAAATATGTTGGAATGGCAAAAGAGTGGTCTGATCCGAACCATTTTGAGTAGAGTTTGTCTTTAGCAGAGAACAAGTCCGGGTATCGAATGTCAACGAATTATCTTTAAACTTTTCGACCTATAGGTAATAAAAGACGGGCCTACCTCAACTTCTTCTGGGTGTTGCATACATCCGCGTAGACTGAATATACCTTCGTACCCCAAGTGGTGCAAAGTATACAAAGAGAAGCATTATAGGGAAAACTAGAATCTCACACGATGATACGAGTGAAGTATGTAATTAAGAAAGGTTTAAAAAAAACACGTAGGGAACAAGTGAAAACACAGCAACAGGCCAGAGGCCACGATTTAATACCCTACACATCTTCGCGGCTTTTCGAAAAAATTTGTTATAAGGGAAGCGATCGCAAAGCTGGTCCAATCTGAACCATTTTCATCAATGTTTATACTTGGGCAAAAACATGTCGATGTACATCATTTAGCCTAAATATCTCAAAAATTGCAACTTGTACGTTGAACTCAAGAAAACAAGATAGACCGACGGATAGACAAGCTTAGATGGTTGCAAAAACTTCTTCGATGTAGATCGGTGTAATAAATATTAGGTCTCAAGTCCTTCTATGTGCTGCATACCCTTGCGCCATAAGTGGTGTAGATCATAAAAACTTATTTGTAAGACCGTTTGACAATTTGATCTGCTTTAGGAATTCGATGAACAATTATTATCAATGTTGTATTAAATTCACTGAGTCTGTTCAGAACCAGAGTTTGATTTGGTATTCACATTATGTAATCTCGATCAGAATTCACTATTCTTCTTCTCTCACCTTACGAACACAAACTTAACATATTTCTTTCACCTTCCTCGGAAAAGCGCAGGGTCCGTCTGCACAATAATGTATTCGTTTTATAAAATAAAACTAACGTGCTCCTGCCTATCTGATCCCAATAAGCTTGCAATTCTTTAAGCTTAAGTGTGGATAGAATATACTTACGATGTTTCCAATCTATTTCACATTTTGTGGATTCATCTTAACAATACTATAATTTAATTTTGTTAGTCGATGCAGCGGAAAATGCAAGGCTATTTATTGTATAGGGTCATCCATTGAAGAGTAGGAAGTTATATTTAACTTGAACTAGCAAAGACACAAACCGAAAGATCCATTTTGGGAAAAAATCCACGAAATTTTCCAATCATCTAATAATTTCATACCGAACATCTACATGAACTTATTGAACTATTGATTACCTCGTTTTATATGCATTAGCGAGATAACTGCCGTTCGCACACTTATTACTCAGTCATTTCAGTCTTATAATAATAATAAAAAAATAAATTACGAATCATTTTAATGACTTTTGTAAATCTCTATCATCCCTTTCTACTACCAGTAAAACTAGTTTTCCAAACAAAATATGCATGCGTATGCATTGTCTTACTAGAGGTTAATCTGCATTTGCTAGTGTATGGAATTTCAATTGCTAGTTCATGTGTTAAATTAATTAAATATTAACAAGGTAACGTATACTAGTTAGATGCCAACGATTTCCTTTAGAAAATTGATTATCGTTCCGCGAAATAGAACTTTGCGAGCCCACAATAGCATAAAGCAAATATTATATAACAATATATAAAATGATATTTCTATATATGTCTATATCGCCTATCGAAAAGTTCTGTCCGTTACCAACCATTTTTCATACCTTCAATCTCCAAACCTCTTTGCGTTCAGTTCCAATAGCTCAAAATGTATGCTCGAATATCATGCTATGTGCACAACATTCTCCTACTCAGGCCCAATTTCGGTTTAGAGATCGAGGGAACAGATTTTCCGCCCTCACACTAAGCCCTTTCCCTTACAATGTTTTCAGACGTAATCCACTTTTCATCTCCAATTATTATTCGGTCCAGGAAGAATTCGTTTTTGTCCCGTGCAGGTAAAGATATGCATATAATGACTCGATCATTCAAATTCTTCCCACTGAACTCCTGTGGCATCCATCTCGAATATTTCCATACTAATCCTAGTTTCCGAAAGCACCTGAAATCTTTTCTTGAGTTTAATCAAGCCTTTCCTCAATCCCCGAGATTGTCAAAGAAGGGTTTTCTCTAACGTAATTTTGGGAGTATCGTTCTCGATCAAAGATGATCGTCCACAGCGTGGCTTATCAAAAAGTCCAAAATCGCTTATTTGAAATTGTTCGAACCATCTCCTGCATGTTGTATCAGGAACTGTACCTTCAATTACTTCCTTCTTAGAATTCGTACACAATGCAGTGGCGTAAATGAACTTTATCAGTAGCCATTGGCACACAATCGCGTCTCACTTAATGCTAACATGAATCGTCTTCGTTTTAATTCATTTGCTGATAAAAAAAAGAGAGCCACATACGGGTCAAATGAATTTGCGTATACTTGTTGAAACTTGTTGTAGCCAAACGGAAACATCTTTCCGATAGACTTATTATGTAGTATTGTGTCAAACTGCGACAACGCTACGTATGGAGCTTAAAATGCCTCCGTTCGTGATTTATTTATTTAGTCACAGTATTTATTTGGTCTTCTTCAAACTGACCCTTTTCCGAGATATCCTTTTATACTGTTCTCTTTGAGATAAATCTCCCTTGGTTCTCGTCTTAATCTTAATTAGCGTTTTGCCAAAGCATTTGTCAGTTTAGGGAACTATGTACGACCGTAGCACTTCATTGATTATGGTTGTAGTCCCTCAGTCTATGCTTTTCGCTTAATCTTCACTATCTTTTATTGGAATGTTTTGAATAACTTTTGGAGTTTATCTAAGAACTATAAAGTAATTAGGAGTCATGTCAAACCACGAATATAAGACATAACGTGGAGATCCAAAATAGTGGAAAGGTAACCTACTTATATATACTTACCACTATGTATGTAGAGAAGACATTAACTTTTAAGATTAGGGACCGATGACTTCTGTGAACCACTTTAGATAATTACCTAAGTTCGAGTTTACCTAAGAACTATAAGGTAATTAGAAGTCATGTCAAACCACAAATATAAGACATAACGTAGCATATCCAAAATAGTCGAAAGGTAACTATATATAGTTAGGTAGTTATATATAGTTACCACTATGTATGTAGAGAAGAAATTAACTTTTAAGATTAGGGACCGATGACTTCTGCGAACCACTTTAGATAATTGTTGACCTGCATGGAGTAAAAGAGAATAATGTAAGACGAAATTTGGAACTTGTAATAAACTGTTGAGATCATAATAGTGAGTTAGAGAATGATGAACGAAAAGTCGAGAGCCGTGTAGATAAAAGACACAACTACTAAGTTGATGTTCACGCGTTCAAATTCCGTAGCTATAGTGATTGCGCATTCTGTGGAGGTATAACACTTATCCACTAAGCTAGGATCACTCTCTATCTTTCTTTCGCTTTCTCTTCCATTTCCCGACCATCACAGGCGGCACTCATATGCAAGACATCCCCTGACAAGAAAAGTGTAGATAATCACCTATGTACTCTCTATGGCAATACTTGAACCCTTTTTAAAATCCAAAATTTGTTATGGAATTCCCGAAGAACGTAGGAACCGTTCTTTGCAAAACTCGATTAACTCTACTTTTTGAATAATTTAAGATTTAAATCTCAAAACACTAGACATAGTTTACGAGCTTATTACGAGTATATTACGAGTAAGCAATGCAGCAAAATATTTTTTATTGCAATTCTCGAATAAATGATTTCCACTGGATGAGAATATTTTTAATGAAAAACATTTTCTATAATAATTTAATTGGTGATCTTTTTTTTTAGAAGAAAACTCAGCATAATTTCCTTTTCTTACTATTACTTTCCATCAACTATTTTTCAATATAGATTTCGTAGACTTTTGGATTTTCCGAAAAATATGTCGGCCAGAGATCAAAATGGTCGCAGTAGTGTTATTAGGAAGCTTCGACGCTCCGCCTCGGCCAATGAACGCACCATGAGTGAGTTACGCTATCGAAAATCCACACAGTATCTATTCGATCAAAACGGTATACCAATTGACTTAAGACAATATCGCAAGGTATTGGATGATAATGGCAATAATAGTGCAGAGAAGAAATCTCGCTACAGAAGAACTCAAAGTGTTACACGAGCTGAAGAGATTACCACCAAAGAAGAGAAGCAACGACAGAAACAACCAGATAAACCGTAAGCAAATAACCCACAAACAAGAAATGAAAAAAAATATAATTTACATAAATTTTTTTTCCTTTTTTTTCTTTTGGTTTACATCTGTTTATATCTGTTTTCAATTTTCTTTTTTTATCTTTTTGCCTTTTTTCGCATTTACATAGATGCCATCGCCCGAGAGATTCATTATTTTCTTGGAGTTCAGGTTTTAGTAATTTTACCGGCTTAGTTAACTGGGGTTTCCTATTACTAACCATAGGCGGTTTTAGATTATGTTTGGAAAATTTACTAAAGTAAGCCAGCATTGCGTCACTTTGCATTTCTGCAAAGCGAATAAAAAGTTTTCCCCATTGCTTTACAGATACGGCATCAGAATAAATCCAATTGAGTGGTACTTCTTTTTAAGCGGTAAAAATCAAGCTGAAGGTCACGCTTCACTTTTCCTCATCTTATGTAAGTCTTTTCCCCTTTTTTTTCTTTGTTACAAAGCAAACCTGTTACATAATCACAATTATGTTGAATTTGATTTGTTTACTTTATAGATTCCGTTGTGCACATATCGATATGCCTGATGATAGAAAAAGGTCTTGCTTTGGTAAGTATGCGTGTTGCTGCAGTCATTCAGCCGCTTAAGAAAGAGAATCTTGCCGAAATCTTAAGCGAATTCTCTATATATTCCAGTTATTCTTATCTAGTGAATTTTCACATCGCATACAGGGTTCATCGATAGGGATCATATAATTTCTTTTCAACATTCCGCTGCGTTAGTTAGTTGCGTTCAGTAAGGCAAACAATGTTGTTTCAAGCACGTTTTGAAATTACGCAAATTTTATAGCGTAATAATTGTTTTCCGTGCAATTTGTTAAGGAAAGCATCTGCTTAGATGAAGATCGTTTTCCTCTCAGTAGTTAAGTCAAAAAACAAACGAGTCAGTTGATATATTATTTACCTTTACATTCCGTAAAAGTGACGGTTTGGTGTGATTTTTGGACTCACGACATCATCATTCCTTACTCATTTGAAAATTAGAATGGATATCTCGTTACCGTGAATGGAGCGGGCAACAGAGTGATGTTAATGAATTGTTGGTTTGCCTTGGATTGGAAGATCTGGCCTTAACAGCACAGTGCCATGCAGCATATGAATCGAACGATTTATTGCGATTTATTTAATGATGCAATAATTACAAGAAAATCAGGTATAAAATGTCCCCGTGCCTTGGAGTTATCTGAAGTCCTTGGTCAAACAAATTCTATTTGTTAATTCGTTAGTGAACAAAATGTTCGAAAAATGGGGTCTTCCAAGAAAAAGAAAACATATTCACATCAAAATGAGAGAAAAATATTCTCTTGTCTTCAATTCTTTCTTTTAAAGAGATTATGTCACTCTTACTAAAAAATCCTGTATTTCATAAGAAGGATCCTTTTAGAAGACAAACTTTTTTCTTTAACTCAGGAATATTATTTTTAAAATATAAAAATAATTAAGAAAAATGTATTTACCTTACGGGGAACAGTCAGTCATATGGAATCCCGCGACGAAATTTAAATGCCCGCAATACATAAACGCCCATAAACGCTTATTGAACATACAGCCTTCTTTTTTTATTACAACGATTCAGAATTATTTTCTGGATCGATTTAAGCATGTCTGTCCGTCTAACTTGTGTCCAACTGTTTTTGTATTCGACTTATAGGTCGAGATATTTTGACGTTTTTAGGTCTAAAGACAAAGCCTATCGAAAATGATTTTAATCGGAACATTTTTGCGATGTGCTCCCCATATAATACCTTCGGTTGAAATAGTCACAATATGAAAAAAATTGCAATTTCTCAAGTTTCCCGACAAAAATCGTTGAGTAATAGTATTTCGGTACGCAAACTTGATGAAGTGGTACTTTAATCATCTCTTATATAACCATTCATACGAAAACCTTCATATAGAAAAACGGTTTAATTTTTAATATTTCACAGCATCAACCGATTCATTGCAGTAGTTTAATATTAAAATTAACCTGCGTAAGGTTTGCATTATATACTAACGTATATCAAGCCGTTTTATAGCGCGCGTGCAATGCCCATAAACCGCTTTTAAGAACAAACATTACAATATTTATTAATTCACTGAGTGTGTGCTGCAAGTAAGCCGAAGTTCACTGATAAAATCACTGTAGTTAAGAATGTCACTTTGATTAACGCAAGATCGATTTGCAAGCTTGCAATTCGTAATTGACAGTGGAAAGTAAGTCATATACGTTAGCAAACGGTAAAAAACATTGTGGTCCAAATCTTGACACAGCCCTGATTTGGTTAATGTTTTATTTCTTGTGCAATTGGGGGAAAACCCATCCTCATGGGACTAAAGTACGAAATTGAGTAAAAGAATGCAAAACTGATCAATAGGAAAGGTTTTCCGATTTTCGATCATGACAATGCCAGATCATATAAAGCTCTAATGAGTGAAAAATTGAGAGAAATTGGCTGAGAAATTTTGGTGTGTCTGCCATGCAGTCCCGACTTTGTTCCCCCCACCGCGTTTGATACACAAATCTCTTAGTGGGTTATGAACGATTTTGAGAGAGGCCTGAAAAAGTCAATTGATTCAGTTTTTCACGAAGAAATCTTAGAACGAAAAGTTCTGCAGCGATGATAGAATAATTTCAGCATAAAAGTAACATTTGGTTATCGAACAATACCGCACAGATTTGGTTTAAAAGAGTTCACAAACACCAAGAACATTGTCTCTGATGTATTGTTTTTGGAGCCAAACAAACAATTCAGTACTCAGAAAATCTCTTACTTGCCAATCTTAAGTGCCTAAAGATCTTCTTTATAACGGTAATAAAAAAAGAGTACAGTGGAAAAAGCCCACAACACAGCTTTACCTCTTAATAAAATGCTATCAGGTATTTTTGTCAGATTTTATGATCATGGCATGAATCGATATCCATTGTAAAGATAAGGTTAGGCCTTTTTGCTAAGAGCGTCGCATGGAGAACTTCACTTTTACTAACCGAATGTTGCCGTCTTCTTAAGGCTACCTATGGAAGTAGCGGAAGCTGATCCTACGAGTCCCTATTTACAAAAAAGAAGCGCAAAATTTGCCGCGTACGGCCGCATCGCCGTATCATCTCCCTGTACGTATGTGTTCGCAACGGAGATGTTAGGAATTAAATGCGCCGGTTTGGTTTGTTTTTGTTTTTTTTTTTTTTTTTTTTTGCAAAACATTTAATTGTTTGCTTATCGGAACGATTACGACGTATAACAGAATTCAATTCGCGTAAATAAAGCGCGATGCCTTGATTGAACTTTGATAGAAAGTTTGTAAAGTTTGTTTCTCAAATTTGTGAACTTTGCTCCACAAATGAATTCTGAACTTTGATAACTTAACATAACAAAAGAAACTGGAACGTATGTCGCAAGCATAATTCCAATGTTAATGTTGTGCCGTTATGAAAAAAAAACTCAATTTGTTGTTGTCCAAAGTTGCGCTCTGTCATGCGTGTAAAAACCATATTTTTAAGCTAAGTGCACACACACACACGCGCATGGTTTTTTGTTAGCTGTTTATGAGCCATCGAAACAAAGTAAGTGATTTTCGGATTTCTTGTGGAGATTTTATTAGGGAAAAGGTTTAAATGCTACTTGGAACTTGGAACTTGGCTGAAAGCAACAAATTAAAACCTTTCACAAGTCTTTGAGCTGAAAATTGTAATCCCAAGCAAAGAAATCTTTAAATCAATTTTCCTAAGCATGTTAACAAAGAATACACATAAACGGTAGGCTGACATGATGAAAAAGTAGTAGCGACTTCCCAGTCGCGCAAGCCTAATCAAGTGGGTAGCTTTTTCTTCCCCCCCCCCCCCCCTTCTTTCTCTAACAACTGTGCCAAGCCTCATACCAATATCTGCAGCAGTTAAAGAGCTAACTGCACTGACCTCTTTGGGAAATGTGCCTTTAAATTGTGTCTCAAAAATTTAGCGATGATATGTATACACGTCATACGCAAAGTATGTGAAATGTGACATTGGATTGTAATGAAATAACATGACAAAATGGCCTACACACGTTTCAAAGTACATTATTATGGCAAACATACATTCGTAATGATAAAATTTTATGAGGAAATTCGAAAAGGACGGATGGACTGATTATGCCGTGTATATTCGTCATACGCGATTAATAGGTGTTTAGTTTCTTGAAAGAAATGTACTTTTTATTTTGATTTTTAAAGTGAGAGAATAAGAGGCCAAAAAGTTGAATCGAATTTACTTCAAAAATGGAAATATGAAAAGAGACAATACATCGTTCAGAGCGTATGTGTTCTTAGTTGACATAAACTTCCTAAAGAAAACTAAGAAAATGTTGGAGATATTGAATGCGATGAACCCTCTCGTCGTGTTCCATGTTGACTGCCGAACATCACGCCAAGGATTGTCCACTCAAAAATCGCTAACAGCTAGAAAGAACTGCCTAAGTGTCTCGCGACAAAATAACTGTTCACACTACATTGGTTTCTCGCGCCTCGTTCACCAGAAATTCAAGTAAAATCGTTCCACAAGCGTTCAAAACGTCTAGAAACCAGTTTAATGTCGTCATTTTAGCTCGACGAAAGCCCTCGTGAAAATCTTATTTAAAAGTAAACTGGCTTGTCTTATTGACTACTCGAGCTATTGGCATGAAATTTAAAACCGATTTTACTAACCGGGCGGCAAACAAAAAAAAAGCATGTTTGACTACGCCCGATCGATTTATTTGGTGCATATTACATACCGCGGACACATTTATTGTAATTTACAGAGATACACACACACACCCTACATACATATCTACACATACACATATACTTTAGACTATCTTCTTATCTGTCTGTTATCTGTTTCTATGTTGAACTTAAGATGTTGATTTCTAAAATCACTACACGTCCACATCTATAATAAAAATAATAATAATAAAAAAGCTAAAGTTTTAATTCAATCTCCAAATTATCTACGAAATATATCTTCTTTTGCCAGAAAACAGCTGAATACAAAAACGAAAGTTAACTTTCAACTAAGCGATTGCCCTCCAGATTGAAGCACATTCGATATGTACGCTACCTTCTAGATATTTGCAGATTGCAAAAAAATATGTTGCAATTGCTTTTAGATTTAACCTCAAGACCCGAATTTAACCTCAGCCTCACTAATTAAATGCTTAGAATGGATCTATTAACTTTTCCTAGAAATTCTTAAAACGTTATTCATTAGCAAAATTTTAATTAATCGCATTCGACTTGCACCATTTTTCATAAAGATCGTGAGCTAAGGAAAAGTGCCTATTTCTGAGAATAAGTTTAAAAAAAAAATGATGAAAGCAATCACTTTTTGAAAATATGTCCCCAAATTCTAAAAGCATTTCGTCTTTTCAGTATTAAATACTTCTTATCTCTATGTAAGAAGCCCTTATTGACCTAAATTAATTCATAAAAATTTAGCAATAATACCGCAAAGAAGATTACAATAATAATGTGTTAATTGCCCAACAACAAGTGTTGAGCTTTTTATAGAGCTTAAGTAACATAGCAAGTGAAAATTGCAGCAGATCAACGTATTGACAATTCCTAATTGGAAACATGAATTTATAGTTAGGCATATCTACTTTACGTTTTTTTTTTTTTTTAAATACATGCTTTTTGTTAAGCAAGGGAGAACGGAAATGTAGCCAATTCGAGTTCGAGACAAAACTTGACATTTCATTTAGTTCATCGAAGCATATAGTGTTGTTTCTATTGTCATTCCAAAATCCTCTTTAACAGATAAGCTGTTTATCTATATAATGACATTCCGCAGAAAGTATGCATTTGCCTCTGACTAACCTCTTATTGCTTAATGTATTGATATTTTACAACTATAGAGTGCCTACTACTTCTCTATATCTTTGATTGATTCATTTGATGTTACGTTCCGTTGAATCTTTTAGGAATTATGCGATGCACTGCAGCCATCTAAAGAAAAATTCCTCTTTTAAAAAACAGCACTTACCTTTAAAGTGCAATAATAGAATACTGAAAATTATGGTGTTATATCAAACAATTAATGTTTCTTAGTTTATTATATAATTTTTTTTTTTCTGTATTATATATAATAAAGAACTAATAAAATAAAAGACTCATTAAGAAAAAAATTTAGAGTATGAACGGTTTAACATAAGGGAATCAATCGATCATAATTTAAAGGCAAAATTACCGATAATGGGAAGGAATGAGTAAAAAGAAATTAAAAAAAAAAAAAAAATAGAACAATTGAGACTTCTTAAATTATGCGCACACCTGCTTCATCGCAGTACTTTTGTAAAGCTTGCTTGTAGTTATCACCAATAGACGCCACCAGTTGTGATACTTCGCCAGGCCGAGATTGTGATAATTTACTTAAAGAGTCTGCTAAATATTTGCGACCGTCGCTGATGTCAGCAAGGAGATCTTGTACCTTTGGCTGAGCATAAGTTAGTTGCGAGAAAGCAGCCTGATAACCGCCGCCAGCATTGTCAGGCTCAAAATTGTCACTATCCAAAATAGTTTTGTCTGGTGGCAATTCAAAGAGCTCTACCAAGGATTGCAGTAATTTAGACCAATATTGTACGTAGGGCTGTGAGAGCATGGCTGGGCAGTCAGTAAGAATTTTTGAGATGCCCACTGCAACAATTTTACGGTCTAATTCTGTGGTTACCTTAGTCATATCGGTAATAAACACCCGCTCAATTACCATTCCAAACATATTGGCTTGAATTTGATCGATGAGTTCCACTAAAGCGGAAGCACCCAGTTTCGAAGCGTAATAGCAAAAGAAAACTATAATACCGCGTACATATTTAGTTGTCTTTGAAAGAGACAATCGCTGGAACAGTAAAGCAAAGACCTGTCGCATATTGCTTTGCAATTCATTTAAAGGATAATAGGTTAAGAGATTTTGCAAAAGATAAAATCCTTCATGATCATTGGATTTCGAAGCAATCATTTTCTGGAATATACCCAAAATGGCACTCTAGAAAAGGAAATATGCATAAGATATTCATGAAAATATTTATTAAGACGTTGCCTTACCAATTTTCCAAGTGCTACAACGTGATTGGAATCTTGCTTAATAAATGCACTTATCAGTCTTATAAGAGGTGTTACATTGCCAGATCGATCCCATAGAGGAGGAGCCAAAAGACAAGGAAACAAAGCCCAATACGGTTCTGATATGGAACCAGAATTTTCACGTATCTCCAAAAGTAGGGAAAGCATTTGAAATACATAAGGCATAAACTCCAAAATATCCTGCTGTAAAATGCCCTGAAATACCGGAAACAAGACTTCTTCAAAGGAATTCACAGCAGCAGGCTCAGCATTGCAAACAATTCTAAACAGATCATTAAAAAAGTTTATGGATAAAAGTAAAGAATAACAGGAGACAACCTTATGACTAAAGATAAAGTCTCAAACAAATAGTGATTAAAATGAGGTCTAGAGGGATTCTTTGCCACCATAGTTAGTATTCCTGTGAGTCTGGGTAAAGCCACTTCCATATAAGGCAAAGTACCCTCTTGCAAGGAATAAAAACTTCGCATAATAGCTGAAAAGAAATATAAGAATATGGAAAAATAATTGTAATTTTTTCCGTTTTCCGCTTACCTTTCATGACGTATTCATTTTCTGTCGATCCAGGTAATGTCAGAGTAGCAAATAAACGTGCCAATAAATCACTAGTAAAAGGAGCCAACAGTTGTGGTGTCATGCTGTAATATTATTCCCATCTCGTTACTGCATTTTTTACTAGTGTTTTAAATAAACTTACAGCAAATTGTTACTCGGATCTCTCATGGCCAATATACGCTCAATGGCACATGCGGCATAACTGTGCACTACTACACTTTCAGCGGGTAAATGGCGTATCAGATGTGGCATACAAATGAGCAAAGTTTGTTGACCCAGCAAACTGCGGAATACCATGACAAACTTTAATGCGGCCGATTTTAAAACAGGGACTTCATTAACTGAAAATTAAATCATTTTAAGTAATGTGAGTTCCACAAAAATTAAATACTTTTTTTTTTACTATTCGCTCTTTCTAATTCTGGTATAATCTGTTGAGCACAAAATTCCGGCAACGGTACCAGTTCAGAGACTTGTGTAACGCCATGTTTTTGAGTCCCACCACGTGAGGCAAACGATGTAACCAAATAAATGGCGGTATCTTTAGCTTTCCAATTAAGCGTAGGATTCTCCTTATACTTATTCAACAGAATTTCCAAATATCGACCAAATATAGCAAATATTTTATCCTCAAAATTTTGTGATAGAGTTTTAACTAAATCACAGGCAGCCCGACGTCTAGTATCCACATCCGAGCCTTCAATATCACGTCTTATGTATTCCTCCGGGCTGTCTTCGAAGAGTTCTTCGTCAGACTGTCGAAAGTCTAAATTAGGTATAACCACGCCTTCGCATATATTAGCAAGTATTTCAGGATTCTCAAAAATTTTTCGATAATGATTACGTTCGGCTACCACCGAAAGGAATTGCAAAGCATTAGAAACCAACTTCAGAATTAAAAAGACCGTACATAAATATTTTTAATGTACAATTCAATTTAAAGTTATAGCATACATACCGCATCATATTTTGGTTGCATTCCCGTCCTTAGCAAAAGCTCCCAAACTGCAGTAACAAATGTTTCCATATAAGCCCCAAATTCTTCATTATACATTTGAGCATATAAACCAATATTCTCGCATATCTGTGAGCGCAAATGTTCAAGAACACCCGCCTCCTCGTTTTCACCCGTATGCAAACAAGCCACATCTACTGTAAGCAATTCGTGAAACGCTTTCATCCATGTCGGCATATTGTCTTCAAAGAATTCGGGCAAGTCTTGCGAGTTGAGTGATAAGAAAACCTTACACACCAATACCAAAGAACCATAGATGACTCTTAAGGCTTCGACATTATTTTCATGTGCTTTTCTCAGTTCCATGGTAGCTAATAATAGATCGGTTAAGGGCTTAGATATGCGATCTAGTACAAATTTTATTTCTTCCCACAAAGCTTGAGATTTAAACTCGTAACGATATCTTTTAAATAGTAAATGAGCAGTTTGCAGCACACCGTTTATAACGTTAAAATCACCAGTAGAAAATTTCTCTACCATTTCATCTATAAGATAAGGCCACTTGTTGGGGAAATCGTGTTTACCGATTATGCTAACGGCATCACTTAATTGCTTCTGTAAAGCCGGCGCAGAACGCAACATTAAGTTAACAATTAATTTTTTTATGGCTTCACGATCTTCTGAATGAATCTTATCTGGACCGTCAGAATCCTAGCAACAAATAAATGATTTTAAATTAAAATTATTAGCCCCATTCAAATGATTAAAACTTACTTCATGGGCAGCCCAGTTACGTTTAATATAATTTTTGAAAGCTATGGAGCCAGCCACACGTGTAGTCACGTCCATGTCGTTTTTGTCAATTAGATTCAATAACAATACGGGATAGTGGCGTTCCGCTTCAATAGATTCTAGTAATTTCTCGGCTATAATCGACGTGCAAAAATTATATCTTATAAGAGAAAAAAATTTCCAAAGTTATAAAATTTTAAATACCCGGTCTCCTTATATTAGGATCAGGACTAAGCGTCTGCTGCAAATAGCCGGCCAATTGCTGCAAATTTGCTTCATTTATCTCCATTGTGAAATTCTACTTAACTTCGGCTTCTATTACGAAAATTGAACAATTTTTCTTTTCTTTTAACAAAAATATTTAAGGAAACTCTAAAATCTGCAGACTTTTTAACAAAACTTTTGATAGTTTACTGCTTTGCCGCAAATATATTTACCCAAGCACACCACTCCGAATGCTAAAATAAAATGACAGAGATGCCACACTATTAATTTTAAATGCATACAAATGAACAGAAGTGCATATATAATAAATTTCACAATATTTGAATAGAAGCATTCTACGTGAAGCTATATATATTTTTCTTTTGGTTACAAATTTGTGCAGAAATTTACACAATACTTTCTTGGAAACTTCGGAAGCTATAATTATTTAGCATAAGTTAAAGAAAAAAATTTATATTATTGGCAATTACGATAATGATTTAACAAGGTAATGAAGCGATCTAAAATTGCTCAGCTCAAAACCTTCGCACTAACTGATGTTAGATTTTAAATTTTTGGCAGGACTTATGTTTTATTTTTATTGAATCCCAATCAAAGGCAACTTGCGTCTGAGAAATTATATTAAGTTAAGTTATTACTTTCTTTAATTTATTTACCTATGCTTTTTTTTCTTTTAGGAAATTATATCTGAAAGGTTGGGTATGTTTATGCAAATTACTAATATAGTTGTAGTGGTTATCTTGCCAGTGATTATTACCTATCTAAAAGGGCATCTTTTCACCTTAAGTAAGTCTATTTAAAAATAAAAAAAAAGTGAGAAGATTGTATTCGCTTTGATGCGTGCGAGACTCCCCGCCTGAAATAATAATAAGTAAACTTCCTTACCTATGGAGGGGTCATTAGATCTAGATTTTTACATTAAACGTTTAAACTGGTTGTCAGAACGATATGTGATACTGCAAATATAACGCGATTGACCGTTTTTTTTAGATTCCTTTTTCAGTTCTATGATATTTCCAGCCTATATATGGACGGATCGAAAACTATTTCAATCCCCCATGATTTGCTGCGTTTGAAGGTCTTTCAATTCTTCATATATTGGTCAGCAAAAAATTCATGCACCAGTGTTTAGTTGCAATCCAAATTTTTGCGGCTGTCCACAATAAAAAGGCATGCAAGCGGACGATCAAATCCACTTTGAATCTGATGCTCTTTGGATTTTATGAGATACAATTCTGGTTTCAGTAAAGGCGATCAGGATATTAGTGTATCATTGTCCTCCGGCGGGGGGTATAGAACTATATCATAGATTTGTTTTAAACCGTTTTTTTTTTTCTTAAGTTGGCGCTACTACAGTGTGTTTCGTTTATTCAATGATCTTCCTAAAGTTATGGAGCTACGTTCAGGTAAATATGTGGTGCCGTCAATCTTATTTCATGCGGCAGTATAATCCCAGAGAAAGACGTCCCAGCATAACGTTGGCTCAATTAAGTATGTCAGAAGCCTTTAAGTTGTAGTTAGTATATTCCGCGTTCTGATTACAGAAAATGGTCAGTTAAACGAACCAGATGATAACGATGAAGATGTGCCTGTCCTAGTACAGTATCCTGATAATCTCTGCTACAGGGACATGTTTTACTTTCTGTTTGCTCCAACTTTGTGTTACGAGTTGAATTTCCCTCGTACAACGCGTGTCAGAAAGCGTTTTCTTCTAAAACGTTTGCTGGAAGTGATAATTGGTGTAAATGTTTTAATGGCTCTATTTCAACAGTGGATTATACCGTCCGTCAGAAATTCTCTAATACCGTTTTCGAATATGGAAATAGGGCTAGCTACCGAACGTTTGCTTAAATTAGCCGTAAGTAATGCTTGATCAATTCAAAAGTAATCTTATTAATATAATAGACAACTTTGCAGTTACCCAATCATCTAGTATGGTTGTGTTTCTTCTATTTAACATTCCATTCGCTTCTAAATGCTGTCGGAGAATTATTGCATTTTGCTGATCGTAATTTCTATGGAGATTGGTGGAACGCACGCAACATTGATATATTTTGGCGCAATTGGAATATGCCGGTGCATAGGTATGGTATATTGGTATTTTATTAAGCACTATTAATACTTGCAATATTTAAAAAAAATATTAGGTGGTGTGTACGCCATATATATATACCAGTAGTACGGATGGGTTATTCCAACAGTCAAGGTTCTTGTATCGTTTTTTTTGTTAGTGCTTTTTTCCACGAATATTTTGTAAGGTTGATTTTTTTACATTAGAAACAAGAAACTGTTGAATTTTTATCTTCAGGTATCAATCCCTTTACAAACTTACAAAATTTGGGCATTTCTTGGCATGATGGGTCAAATACCTTTATCCACCTTATCAAAATCTATTGAGCGAAGTTTGGGGCCACGGATGGGAAACATTGTTGTATGGACGTCAATTATTTTGGGTCAGCCGCTATCTATTATGATGTATTACCATGACTATGTTGTAACTCATTTCAAAGAAGCTTTGAACAGTACCACTTACAACGAATTGTAGAACCATTTACGAGAGGCAACGTAACATTGCGGTACTTATCTAATTGAACTTCTTCGTTTGTGTGATTATGCATTTAAACTTCTTATAAGAATAACAAAGCATCAAAACATTTATTAATCATAAAAATAACAAAATAAGAGCTTCTTTTTTTGTTAAGATCTTTTGTAATAATGTGAAACGTGTAAATACTGTTAAATATTCAAAAAAAACAAAAAAAAGAAAAAAAAACCACTATCAATTTAATTATAGTAAGAAAAGAAATTTTTGCCTAATGTGTTTATGCTTCGACTCTTAAGTTTAACACGTGGAAGGATTTTATCTATTTTCAACCTAACGCAATGCAAACAAATCCAACCTTGAGATGCTGTATATACCTTTCGACGTGGCAACCTTAGATTAAAGATGAGGAAGAATTAGTTACTCTTTATTTAATTTAGTCTTTTTCTATTTAAAATAATGAAATCTGCGGATTTATGTTTCAACTACGAAAATCCAGAAATGTTGAACTCTTTTAAAGCACTTCATGGAACTAAATTAATCCGCGGATAAAATTCAAAATGGCCAAAGATAAAGTTCATCGCATGTACAATATACTATTTTATATAACTTAAGGAGTTCCAGCTGATTCGTGTCAAGAAATTTATTGAAATTAATTGCCCCTGCGCGCTCTCCTTTTTATACATATTTCTTGGACAATATAATTTATAGTAAGCTTTGTTGCGCATGGGTTTAGTTTGGTCATAAAGTATTTTATAGTATATATATATATATTTATACATCTGCAACAGTGCGTTTTCTGAACAAAATTTTGACACCATTTGTTACACAGGGTATATTAGGAGAAAAAATGAATGTGCTAGACCAAGCTTTGAAATCGTAATTTCAATAGGTAAGCAAAACATATGGCTAAATCGACTGCACTAATAATGCTAATGAGGAATATGTAATAGGAAAGTTCAGTTTTTAGAATAAACTAAAATCCTAGCTTCCCAATGTGCTCCGAAATGGTTTGTTAAGTTGAATTAGGCCTTTCTGCAATTCTCGATTGTCAAAAAGGCATTTTGCTCAAACATGATCTTGACGGCATCGTCATCAGTCGAAACTGGCCGCACAGTACGGCTTATCAGAAAAATAAAAATCACCTGTTTGGAATTTTACGACCCATGTTTTGCATATTCTTTCAAAAACTATACCTTGGCCAAGTGTTTTCAATAAATTCCGACACTCTTCTACGGCCTTGCTTCCTTGTTAGAATACAAAGACGCGTTCACGATCGCGTCTCGCTTAATACTAGCATCAATCATCTTCGCTTTCATTTTGATTCATTAGCTAGTTCGGTATGTATACATTCAGTGATAAAAAGAGAGAGCAAAATATACGTTAAATGAATATGCGCACACTTGTTGAACCTTGTTGCAACCGGAAATCGAACTTTCCAGTACATACAATACATACAATACCTTACCGGATCTGCAAGCATTTCATAGAGCTACCTTGTCCTCCGAAAGTGTAAGAAAAACAATGGTCGCTAAGTGGCGACTCTTCGTTATTAAATACTTTCTCACCTGATTATATGCAGCATTGGCTGCAGCTCAAAAGTCTCGTTGAATTGAATTGAAAATGATCAAAAATTTTAGTTCACTGCTCTGTTGAAAAATCGTTTAGTGTTAAAAGAAGCCACGACCTGTGAGAGCAATTCCGCCAAAAAGGAACAAGGATGATAAGTTTTTAGCTACTATCGATGAGAAAAACGACGCAATAAACAATACGTTGCCCGAATTTGCGCTATTTCTTTTTCGGCGACACCGATACGGAATCGTGAAAATATTTGTTTACTTTATCGTTTTAATCGTTTATTGGGAAATATTGGGTATGAGATGGGAATTTTTTTTTTCAGAGCGCGTATAATGCTAGGAGACCGTATAAACTGTAAATAGATACACGTCAGTGGCTAATAACCGATCACGCCTGCTGATAGTATCAATGCTGTACTGAGTATAGAAAATAGGGAATTTTTCTTGCAAACAACTACAAAATTTGTCTTTGTACACAAACGCATGTAAATTGTAATTTTTTTACAATTTTTTAAATGTGATTATTAAAATTAGGAGAAACCCATAAGTTACTTTTTGTTATTTTTTATTACAACTGTGTAAGCGGAAAGGTTATTTCTGCAGTCTTTTCTTCGCCGTCGATTACAAAATTTGATAACAAAAGATAAATGTATGGGATGCAGGACGAATAGCGCCTGTAATATGTCGGGAAAATGTAGAGATTTCAATTTAAAGTATAAAATGGGTTAAAATAAGTTCTTCTGCTGACCTTTAACAAAACAAGAGAAAGTGTCATCGATGCAAAATA
Organism: Glossina morsitans morsitans; assembly: GCA_001077435.1. Taxonomy (NCBI): domain Eukaryota; kingdom Metazoa; phylum Arthropoda; class Insecta; order Diptera; family Glossinidae; genus Glossina; species Glossina morsitans. The sequence goes on along the minus strand of CCAG010003515.1, from coordinate 19,245 downwards.
TATTAACTTGCATAAGATTTGCGATTATTTGGTTTAAAATTTCCAAAATGAATATGGTCTTTGCCTGAGTAATAATGTGCAATTATAAGAAAAAGCCAAAAAAAAAAAATTCAATAAGAGCTAATTACTATGTTATTATCAATGGGATGAAACATTGATGTCTCGATGAATGTGTCTAGTCGCAAAAGCTATCTTCTTAACTTTATACTATCCTTGTAATTTAACCATTGAAAAATTTATATTGTAGACCGCTTAAAAGTTTATGAATATGGCATTGATACGTACGGTTGGATATAGGTTCTTCTTAATTTCAACGTGCGTTATTTATCCACAACCCGCCTCGCCGTTGAATAACAAGATTGATTGTTGACAGCAAAGCACAAAAAAAAACGAGAAATACTGCCAAAAGCTGCTCCAATATCTATTCCATATTTCGGATATGGTAATTCTTGCATACATACAAACTAGCGTCGTCTTACTCCGTCGTCTGTCTGTGCAAATTAAAATTGAAGTTCTCCGTGATTTATTAATAAATTTTAGCACGAAAACGGAAAAAAAATATAGTGAAATTTATTAAAAAACTACAAAGTTTTAACAATTTAACAAAGGTTTACAAAAAAACCTAAGAAGTAAATGTTTTAATAGCTAAAAAACTGTAGAAAATTAGCGGCAAACTTTTTATAAGGTGAGGTTAAAGAGTTTCTACCATTTTTTCGTTGATTTTTTCTGCCACTCGTTTAAGTCGATATTTCATGTTATCGGCTTTTATGAGCTATTCATGGGGGTATTTTTTGTAATCTTGTGCTAATGTGTTCGTATACTGTGTGCGTGTTACATTTAGTGCGGCAGCAATTTCTTTAATTGTGTGAGATAAATGTTCTGCATGCGTTTTTTACTTTTGGCGTAAGAAAGGGAGACCGCATAAAACAGCATTAGATTATCTTTTTTAACTAAATTTAAAATATGTTAATAATTTCGAAACAGAGAGTTAAATATTTAAAGCAGTTAACAAATTTACGTTCTATTTTACCGGTTTCGTCAGAAACCGTAGAGCAGACAACAATAACCACCGCATATATAAAACATCACACAACAGTAATAGAAGACTTTGTATTAATAGCTAATACGAGATTAAAGTTTGGAAATCACGTAAGTCTTTTTTTTTATTTTCCTAAATATGGTTTCTGAGAAAAAATAGTAATTTTAAAATACGAAAAGATGATGGGTGGTCGTCATAATTTACGAGGTGGAAATGGTGGTGGTCGTTGGAGCGGCGGTGGCGGCTATGGCGATGGAGGTTATGGCCGTGGTGGTTACGATAACTATCAAGGTGGTTACAATAACTTTGGTGGCAACGGCATGAATCCCTTTAATAGTAAGTGATTAAATGCCTTCTTTTAAAGTAAACTTTTTGAGCAATGCTTTTCTATAGTGCCGAATAATTTTAATCAAAATGGTTTGATGCAATTAATGAGTGCGATGGCTAGTGGTTTCAATATGAACCCTCCCCCACCGCCACCGGCCCGGATGTCGTGTGGCGAATTACGCGCACATCACGCCGGATTGATAGTGGAGCTGACAGGTCGTCTTATTAAGAAACGAGTTAATCGTTTTGTGGAGTTAAGAGATCGTAATGGTGGAGCAGCTCAAATGGTAGTTCTGGAAGATAAGGTAACAACATATAACCTTCTCTTCGAATAAATGACCTGAGAAGTAACAATCTTATGGATTTTTTCAGTATCCCCGGATAGCTAGACGAATACAAAATATGCCGGAGTATACTTTGCTAACTATCGTTGGGCAAGTGATGAAAAGGCCGTCTCATTCATGTAATCAAACCATGCCAACGGGCGAAATTGAAGTGGAAGTACAAGAGATTTTGAATATTGACTTTAGTGCTGGCAATAAACGACCGGGAGACAAACGTTCATATAGTACTATGGCTCAGCAAAATTATACTGGCATCACTAGTACTGAGTATAAAATGGCCAGTAAGTATAATTGCTATAAATACAAATGATAATGTGTTATTTTCCAAACTAATTGCGTTTAGAATCTGAAAATATATTGAAATATTTTGAAAATCGTGATATAACGTGCAATGATTTGCGTCGCAAAGACATTGGCAAAGATGTTACCCTAGTGGGATGGATACCATCGGCCAAAAACACTAAATTCATGCAACTGAAAGATGGTTACGGTCAGACTCAAATTGTCGTGGAAGATCAAGTAGTAAGTTTTTTTTATCTCTTAAAATTGATTTTTCGAATGCTTTCGAACTTTTTAAATATGCAGATGCAGGAAACTTGCGCCAGTGCACCTGATCATACTGTGCTATTAATAACCGGTAAAGTTTTAGGTAGACCACGCGCTAATATTAATATGGTAAGAAAAATCTCTAAATTTAGTTGAATACGAAATCTCCAATGGACGTTTTTTGTTTTTTTGTTATTGTAGAAGTACGAAACTGGAGAGGTTGAGGTTATGGTCGAAACAGTTAAGATCTTAAACCCCGAAGATCCTTATGATGGTCCTATCAAAGCTAAAGATAAAGTCCAAAAATTATCCATTGACGATCTAGATGAAGAGGACGGTGAGGCGTCAGAAAAGAACGGCGAAGCCATGGAGGACAGCGATACAAGCACACATAAAGTGGTTAAAGTGGCGGATTTAAATAAATTTGCTGACCGTTCACATAATTGTGGTGAATTGGCCAGTGACAATATTGGAGAAAAAGTGTCGATATGCGGCTGGCTAGAGTTCCAGCGTATGGGTAAATTTTTGGTTTTGCGCGATGGCTATGGCCAAACGCAAGTGTTGCTGACCGATAAGGTGAAAGGTTTGGAAAGTTATCCAGATGGCTTGTCCTTGGAGACAATCGTGAAGGTGGAGGGCAGAGTCATACCACGTCCGGCAGCCACAATAAATCCGAAAATGAAAACCGGACACATTGAAGTTGAAGCAGAGAAGGTAGAGGTGTTGAATGCAGCCAAGAAAAATTTACCGTTCGAAGTGCGTAAATTTAATAGAGCTGGTGAACGTCTACGTCTTACGCATCGTTATATAGATTTGAGGTAAGAAATTCTTAAGCTTATACCCACCAACCAGGCGTTGGGTGTATAGTAATTCTGTCATTCTGTTTGGAAGTACTCACCCGAAACTCCGCTAAGTATACAAATACAATATGAGATTAAAAACCTATTTAGCCGTGTCTGTCCATCGAGGTCCATTATTCATCGCGAATATTGAAAGAATGAGAAATAGCGCTAAGGATGTAGAAAATGGTCGCCATGTCCGTTTTCTCAGACATCATTGCAGGCGTAAGAATTGGGTGCAGAGTCCAAATGTGCCACAAATATTATTAATTACATCGCGGAAATGGTATCAAATACAAGTACAACATGTATACAACCACGCCCATAGTTTTATACATTCATCCTATGTACTCATATGTCACTCGCACTGCCATATCATATATGGCAAGGGTGGCCAACTTCTGTCTTTGTATGATCGACTTTTTTTCTTAAAGATGGTTCGCGATCGATCTACTCAAATTTTGACGAGCAACCTAAGTTTCTTCATTCAAGTACGTATCAATGTTAAGTTTGTTTCCTGTTGGCTGGCATCATCCATAAACCGCTTTGCGGTCGACCTGTTGGCCACCCCTAATATATGGTATGGAGTTCAGCTGACGAATATTTCGGATCGAGGCGGTGGGTATCCAATTTTCTCCCTAAGAATGCGCTCTCTTTTATTCTTTTTTTCGTGTGATTAAATATTTTTACCCATTACCGGAGGATGAAGGTATATTAACTTTATAACATCCAAAAGTATGCATTGCAGTCGTCGTAAAAAGTATATATGGATCTTAAACTTCAAATTCCCTTCCATTAAACTCAAGGCCCATATCTTAAAATTGCAGAATAAATAGTCATTGAGGCTTTTGTTTAAAAAAAAAAACTCTTAAACAAAAAATACATTCGCATTTCATATTATGGTATAAAAAAGCCTACACACATCTAAGTACTTACGATATGAATATATAATTAAAAGGATTAAAGTTGGTGTTACTGTTTGCTAATAAGATTTTCTATTCATTTTTCATTCCTATAAAGCGGAATAACTTAACCGTCAGTTGGTAGAGAAATGCATTTAAACAAAAAAGTAAAGGTGCACCATAGTACAGTCAGATGCGAGCTTGTCGTTTTGACTTTAAATGCTTTTCCCTTAATGCAGGGAAGGAGGTCGCTTTCAGATGAAAGCTTAGCTAGAAAATGACTAACAAAGTTGAAGCGATAGTCATGTTTATTTTTGATTCATCCGATTTAAAGCAAATGTTTCCAAAACAAATTTTATGCAAATTGTATGGAAATCACTTGCTAATAGTAATAATTATAGCTTGAATTTATTCGTGCAAGTCGTTGATCAACTTTAGAATATAAAAATTTGAAACTATGTATACAAATCTACATGTATAAATTCGTCGAATCTATGACAGACAAAAGTCGTTTAAACTTTAATACATTGAATTTGAAGTTTAAAGTCGATATATTCTTTATTAGTGTAAAATTCTGATTCGGTTTAGTCATGTCCGTTTTTACTTCCTTCATTTCTTGCTGGAATTTTCCAACGTGTCTAAACTAAGATTAGAAGGTAACGTGTGCTACGTACATTCTGAGTTGAATTCGAAAATGGGCATTGTCCGCCTCTGAATATGCCCACAATAACTCAAGCGTCTTCGAAAGGACCTCAAAATGTTTTTATCGATAATCTACAATAGTCCAGATAGATGATCTATCATCAAGAAAAATGTACAAACTTTATGTGTTCACTTTAGGTGGTGGGTATTCAAAAATCGCCTATAGGCGAATGTAATATCCTCAATTTTTCTATTTATTTTCTTCGTCTTAGGTTCGCTGATATGCAGCATAACTTGCGCATGAGATCACAGGTTATTATGCGTATGCGCGAATATCTTATTAATTATTTGGGTTTCGTCGAAGTGGAAACACCTACTTTATTCTGTCGTACACCTGGCGGAGCCCAAGAGTTTGTGGTGCCCACACGCAAGCCGGGGCATTTCTACTCTTTGGTGCAAAGCCCTCAGCAATTCAAGCAAATGTTAATGGCGGGTGCTATAGATCGCTATTTTCAAGTAGCTCGCTGTTATCGCGACGAAGCTACACGACCAGATCGTCAGCCGGAATTCACCCAACTTGATATTGAATTGTCGTTTACCAATCGAGAAGGTATTATGCAACTAGTAGAAGAGGTACTGCGATATTCATGGCCCAAAGAATATTCTAAAATACAAACACCATTCCGCCGCATCACGTATGAAGAAGCCTTGGAAAAATATGGTACTGACAAGCCCGACATAAGATTTGGTTTAACTGTAAGATCTGCATACTATTCCAATCCAAAATTGTTCGCAATTAACAAAAAAAATTCTTTTAGTTATGCAACGTCACCGATATTATTGAGAAGAATCAAACATTTATGGAGAAATTCACTGATATGGCTTCATATGCTTTAGTTGTGCGCGGTAACGAAGGCTTCTGGAATAGCACAGCTCGCAAACATTACGAGAGCCTTAGTAAAGAATTCCCAGGCACTTTATTTGTACGCAAATTTATGGTAAGCTTTCGGTTCAAAGTACAGTTATATATATATATGTATCTTCTTTCTGTTATATATGCAAATTTTTCTTCTTAAATTTAAAGCAATACAAAGACGTTTTGGAACGCTTAACTAACCTCCTTACAACTGAGGTAGCACAAGAATTGATAGCTAAATTTGATTTGGAAGAAAATGATTTACTTTTCTTAGGTATCGGCGAAAAGGGCGAAACTGTAAGTTCTCAATTTCTATTTAAGTTTTATATATAGTGGATATATTTATTTAAGGGATATTTAGTAAAAGATCATTTCTTACCGAATATTAGTGGCAGACTAAATATTGATTTTAATTTTCTCGACCTTTTAAGATAGTTTATTACGACTTATTAGACAAGCCTAAAGTTGGAGAAGCTCTAGTTATAAAGTTTCGCATAGATTACGAGCTGCAAGTTTGTTGTGCGAAAATCTTGAAGGGAAAAAAATCATAGCTTTTTTTCACATTAAGTAAAGTATTGTAGGGTTGTTCAATATTTGCAAGGTACCGAAACATGGTCCGGTCCGAGGGTCGTCATAAACTATACATGTTTTTGGGTAATGTGAATAAAAAAGTGAAATATCTTTGTGTCTATCCACCCGTTGATCTCACGATTTCAAAGCTACATTTAGGAGAACGATATTGTTGCTTTCTCAAATTAGGTTCGAAAAATCCTGAAATCATCACATGGATCTGTAAGCAATAGTCAACAAATAATAATTTTTCCTTTTTGGCGTAAGCATAGGTTTGCAATTTTAGAATTTTTAATTGAAACCTTTATGTTAAGCTTCAATTTATACATTATGTATCTGGGGATTGAATCTTTACTTTGTCACAACAAATAATGGATTCAAAATTTCGGTTTGGGACGTAACCAATTTCATTCCTGGGTTGAAGACAATTTTCAAATTATATAATTGTTTCTTAAAGTTTCAAATGGAGCTTTTTCTTTTTTAGACTTGAATCTCGTTTTGTAATTCTTTTACAATTTTTTATCTAAATGTTTCTCATTTGTAGCAAAAGCTTTTGGGTAAAATACGTGTGGATTATCATAACTTTTTGCTGGAGCATAACAAAGCTCGCAAAAATTATGATAACAAATTCGTTTGGATTATCGACTTTCCGATGTTTGAACGCAATCCAGAAACTGGTAGCTTTGAGAGCGTTCATCACCCTTTCACTGCACCCCATTCCGACGATATGGATGCTTTTATTAATTCCAAGGCTGAAGATCTAGCTAAGATACGTTCGCAGGCTTATGATTTGATATTGAACGGGCAAGAGGTTGGCGGGGGTTCTATGCGTATACATGATCGCGACATGCAGCAATTTGTTTTGGAACAAATTCTAAAATTACCCAATGATAATTTGACGCATTTATTGAATGCCTTGGAATCAGGGTGTCCGCCGCATGGCGGTATAGCCTTAGGTTTGGACCGTTTGATGGCCATAATGTGTCGTACGGCTTCAATACGTGATGTCATCGCATTCCCTAAGTCCCTGAATGGCAGAGATCCTCTCTCCAATGCCCCCGTACCGATATCGGATGATGAGAAAGCATTGTATCATGTTTCGGTCGTTGAAAATGAAAATGAGGAAGCCACAGCTCATGCTCAAGAAGACGATGATCCGGATGCTGCCAGAGCTCCACCTTCACCATTAGCCATGGACGAAGATACACAAGACATAAAGGCAGAACCAATTGAACCCATGGCTATTGATGAGCCTGCACAGGCTTCAACACAAGCGTCAGCACCACCACCAGCAGTAGCAGCAGCAGCAGCAGCAGCAGCAACAGCAACAGCCACATCAACAGCAACAGCAACAGCTGCAGCGGCCGCACCTGCTGAAGAAACTAAAGATATCGGCATACCCATTATTAAAGCTAAACGCGTAGTCAAGAAAAAATAAGCAGTTTTATGATAACAACGACAACAGCAACTGCATATATATTTCCTTTTCAAATCACAAATTATCTAGAGTTACATGTTTCCCGTTAATACCAGCAGAGAGAAATAACGAACAGTAACTAGTTTAAATATGAACAAAAATTATATATAAAAAAACAAATTTTTTAAAACCTAACTTATTCTTATTCTGCGTAATTGTTCAAGTTTGTCTCTTACACAAAATATTAAATTGAGATAATTAAAAGAAAAAAAGCGACAAAAAGAAAAAAAAAAAAAGAAGAAAAACGATTGTCATATATTCCTTTTACAATATCTTCTACTTTTTAATCTTCACTAATCATATTACAATTACGCTCTTTGTTTCATCTAAAATAACTTTGTTTTCGGAAACCACTTTATGTAAGGAAAGTGATAAATCCATTCTTAAAGGCATTTTTTTTTTCTTATCTTTTCCCCTTTTATTCTCTTTTTGTATTAACCTCGACGTTGTTTTCAACAAATATGAAGGAAAAGAAATACTGAAACTGTTAATATTAAGGAGTAATTATATTAATCATCATTTATATCATTCATATACCATAAATTCAATTAAGTAATTGAACAAAATTACAATAAAGAATAATCATTGACGGGAAATGTCAAAGTGAGTTTTACAAATTTATGGGTGAAAATAAAGATTATTGGTGATGGCAGATAATAGGAAGATTTGCAAAAACCAAAATGAAAAGAAAACTGCATACGTGTTGTTGTGAATTCTGGATATATTCGTCATCTTAGGTGAAAAGCTATAAAGCCTTTCGGTGTGTGTAGACACCGTCCGAGTAAAAGAGATGTTTTCTCACGATTCGAATCGTCGTAGATTGTAAATTCCTTTGTACTTCCACTATCCCAGAGCGGAGCCATGTTCATTGTACAATTTTGTAAATTACATGTGTTCGTCTGCCGTCGCTTTTGTTGCCGTTTATTGAAATTGTGGATCAAGTTTCAAAAAGGTTTCCATTCATCATCCAGCACATGCCCATTCCAGGATTATTTGCTCATTAACTTCTTATCATACCTTACTCCACTTGTGCTAAACGTGCATCAAATTTTTGCGGATGTATGCAAGAGCAGGAATGTTTTGGTAGAGACCCAGACTTTTATTACCACAATTGACTGAGGATCTTGATTTAACCTCAACTGTCTGGCAAGTGCCGTTGTATTTTAATTGTCATACCATCTTTAGGTAGCAGCTTTCGAGTTGGATTAACGAAATTTGTTATCTTGGCACGTTTTGGAATATGGACCAGCTCTATTGAAATTGTATCCAACTATTCTTGATGCAAGTATGCCCTTCTATCCACCTGTCCGTCTGTCCGATGTCTTTCGTACAAGTTCTCCCGTTCGCAAAAGTGAGGATTTTGCCTGTAAATTTAGCGACAGAGTGTGAAGAGGACACGCCTATAACGCAACGTAAGCTAGGAACATCTTTCCGTGTTTTTGCTCATTACTCATAAACTAAAACAGATACAAGATAGAAATTCCCACTTTTATTCTACAAAATAGAAAAAAATCGATCACTCCCACCGTACGTTATACAGTTTAAAATTTTCGATCGCAGCTGAATGCAATTTTCTCATTTATTTATAAAGGGTCTCTGAAGCTTCTTTTTGGCTATTGGACACATTGGGACAGAATATATAACTTCCGTCCTTTAGTACGATAAGTACGACAACATTTTTATTGGCAATATTTTCAGATGATATTGAATCTGCTTCTTAAGAATTCATGCCATTTCGACTTGGGCGTATCAAAGATGGCATATTTCGTTTTAAGGTTCTTGTGACTGCTTGACTTGTTCCCTGATCACTTATCAAACCAATATACGATCTAGTATCCAACTTTTGAAGTTCAAAAAATAGTGACTTAAGATCAATACGTATTCACTTGAATTTGCTTTCAATTGAGCAGTTTTTTCTTTTTTATAATTTTCAATATTTGGAAGACAAAGGAAATGTTATGTTCTGCTGCGACCTTCGAAAAACCAAAAAGAAGAAGAAGTCAATAATCAATTATGATAATTACGTTGTATTTGTTGATGTTTGTGGATGAAAAACATATACGTATACGTATAATGCTTATGCACAAATATGCTTACATACGTAGATACGTAAATGCAAATATTTAAAATGTACGTTTGTCGCCTTCACGAAATCGCATGATGGCGGAAACAAATATTTATATCTTTATTGTACAGTTCATAGAATTTCTTATCTAATTTCACTAAAACTTATTTTTATAATACTGAGCGAATACTTAGGCCCATTTACTTGACAGAGAACTTTGATTAGGGGCAGATAAGGCACCTAACATGTATTCGCCTTACGGCGAGTCCTTGACATCCTTGACATTAATTAATTGCAAGTAGGTTTAATGGGGTAAAAGATGCAACTGTAAACTTAATCTACGGACTAAGAAGCTCTGCGTCAAGTTTTGTTTCTTTACATCGACTTTTGCGGCTTTGGGAACTCAAACAATAAATGGTGGTAATCGAATGGATATATTATAATTGAAGAGACTCTGAATACCAAACTGCAGTTTGCAGTTAAAACATTATTCAGTAAATTCATAGGATGATATAAAGATGTCACCGACATTCACAAATCCATCCAATTTTTAGATAATACCACCTTTCCAACGAAATTCGTAAAAATTTCATAATACTCGTAAGGTGGCTTAAACTACTGTAACTTGTAAACTAATGCCCGCAATGTCACGAAGTCTTGGCATAATTCCTTTAAAGGTTGGCGCTATCTAAAAGTAATATGAAATCATCAATAGTCATACCATATCTGCATCGGCCATCTTTCCGCAAAGAGCATACACCGTGTGGACATGGATCAATGGGCTTGTTTATCAAGAAGACGGAATCATGGGCCGATTGAGTATTTTTGAGAGTTACGGAGGGAAAAAAGATTTAGAGTACGCCGTTCGTTCGGTGGCAGTTCTGGACCTCCAAAGCCGACGCTTTAAAATGTAATCTAATAAAAAGAAACAGAAATCGATGCTTTTCGCAGACCGTTTTCCGGACTTGATCCGATGGGAGTGGAAAAAGTCGTCAAAACTAAATATATATATTTTTTTTAGACAAAGTTTTAAAGTGGAGTGCTTTCCAGGCATGAAATCCTGACTTAGCATGGCTCCATGAATGATGCTATTCACTCCAAGACAGTTCTCTGATGCCTTCCCTATTTTATTACAAAAGTTACCTCTACTGTTGGGTTAATATATTCTCTATAGTAAATGTAAAAATGGACAAAAAAAAAAGAAACTTGTACGGGCTATCAAAATGAGACGAGAAATTAACTTAAAATAGGAACACTAAATATGGAACTGTCTATAAAGCCGGATGTAAGATTTGCACGGTATTCATCGAAGTTCATTTTCAATTGTTTTTCATGCGTTGGACTCTTATTTAAATCTTTAAAATCTTCCTCTTCAATTGAAACACTAGGCTTGTCGGCAATATTACTATCGTCAACAGGCGTCCACATGAAGTCATAGGGACTTTCAGTTTCGTGCTCCTGTAAATTATTGAAGGTGGAATCCAATTTGCCCCATTGATCAATATATTTTTGAAGAGGTTCTACCTTCTGTAATGGTATTTCGAATTTTAAGTTTGATTCATTCGTCGATTTGTTCTTTTTCCACCAATCTTTCAAACTAAGTACATCTACACCTTTACCCAAGGCGAATGGAAAAGCCTCTTTTGTTTTAATAATAAACAAACCACGAGTACTCGGTTTTACATGTTCGCCAGCTTCCACCAAATAATCGTTCGGTGGACACATGCCCAGAATATAGGTGAGATATGAACTACAAGGCCAACCCCAAAAGCCCTGAGGTGAACGTATAGATTCTAAATAATAAGCGGGAGCTCTCTGATGACTGCAAGCAAAGGCATCTAAAAAACAAGTGAATACAAAAACATTCCATAGGAAAAAAGTATAAAAATCAATGCGAGTGAACTAACTCATCGTTGAATTATAACAGCCAGGCTGCATTATGCCACCGTTCATGTAAAAGTCCGCATGACCACATCGTTCCAGCTTGCCTTGCACAATGGCATTGGTGTGAATGACATCAACATAAGCAGCATCGCTTGGATCGAGCTTATGGGCTGCCGAAGCTGTTATAAATAAAGGCATGGCAGGATCTAAGCCTAAGCGATGGAATAATTTAATTGCAAAACACATATAACATAATAATGAGCAAATACCTGTTATACGAGGCAGCAGAAATGAACCCAAATTTCTTGCTATATAATTGGTTAGCTGAGCACCCAGTGAAAACCCGATAACATGAATATCGGATGCTCCTGTGTCTAATATGCGTTCAACCAGCTTAGCTACGCACGCGCCTGTATGACGTGTGTTATAAACAGCGCTCATATAGCAAGGACTTAGGGACAATTTACTCCAGTCCACGTAAAATATGTTGTGATGACCTGTTGCCATGTATTCTAAATTGGAATGACGAGATCAGGAATCAAGAATCGGAAATTTGGAATATTTTCATTATAGGATTTACTCACCATCTTTCATTAGTTGTAGCGGGTGCAGGAACATATCCGAATTATAGCCGTGTATTATAATTTTGGTGGGATGTAGTTTATTAAAATGTGACGACGTTAGGTTTGACTTTTTTAGACTTTCATCGATGTGCACAAATTGCCTATCTTTTGGATTTTTACGGGTATATAAGTAAAACAATATGTCACGGTCGGGACATTTACGATCTACGGTCCATATGCATGGACCTATGCTAATATCACGTCCAAGAGGCGGCTCAGTCATGGCATTAGAAGATTTTGGTGCAACCGGAACTGAAGCGTTTTGAATCCTACTACTATTGCTACTACTATTGTTAGTAGGCAGTAATTCCTGTGACGTATTTTGAGAAGTAATAAAATGTGGCCTAGCATTTGTTGTTGTAGGAATGCAAAGCGCTGCAAGGGAAGAAAAAAATGTGTGTACATTAAATTTACAAATAATCGGAAAATAAAATATAAAAAAAATTTGGAGATATGAACGAAGTAAGATAAAAAGGGCTCATGGTTCCCTTAGAAATTCGTTTTAATTACTTCAGATTGGTTTTGCTGCTGGTAAAGATTCAAATGCGAATCCTCATAAAATGGTATACACAACTTAATAATAGACAATAACTTTGGTAAGTTAGATAGTTTAAAGCAAAGGTCATCGGGAATTTCACGAAGATCGTTCCTCATCGAATATCGATTCCCGGTTTGGTACACGTTTTATCCCTTTTTATTACGTGCCCCAATTGAAATTGGCTTAGGGTGAGCACTCCATGGGAAATGCATGTAACTGACAATTCATCGCCAGCGAAGTATGCTTTTTCACTGCTTAAACCTTTGTGTGTTATTGACGTGGGAAGATTATGCTCTTTGCTTCGGCGGGCTGGAAAGTTAGTAAAGTGAAGTCGAGATGCAAGTACAAAAATCGATTGCCGCTATAAGACTTTAAAGTAAATTCTAAGAATTTTATTTTTCAGTTCGAATCTCGAAAGTATTCCAGCGACTTTTTTAAGAGATAGTTGTTAAGAATATTGATGGAAGTGAATCTTCGGACGACTTCACTCGTTGTGCTGAATAATATACAAAAATTTGAAATCTATTTTCTTTAAAAATTCGAAATTTCAATTGTGGCGGAGATTAATTTTTTTGTGATTTTCATAACCGCATTCATTGACTTGATCGTATAATGTAGCGGTGAGAGTAACACTTTCTATTTCTATTTCTATGACCTTAAAAGAAATCTTTTAAAGCACGCATTAACGCTTTTTCATGCTTACTACTTACCAATGCTAAATGTTAAGAATAACCAATTAGTGTTATCAGTGTGACGAAGAGAATTCAAAGAGTACATGCTAAGAGACGCAATGTAATCGAATCGAATTTACCGGCGCACAAACAATCAAAACGACAAAACGTTTCGAGGCGATTATTTTAATTTATTATTTTATAATTTTTATTTAATATTTTTATTTCTGATTATTGTTCCGTTCGATTTATTTGTTTCTCGTCTTCACGAAAACGAATTGTTGTCAGTTTTTTTAATATTTTTTTCACTTTGCTTTTTAATTCATAATTTGCCGTAACTTATAAAAATTAATGTCTTATATGTTGCGTTGATAACGAACGAATAAATTGTCAACGATTTCAAGTAAAATAATTACAATTATGCTGAGTGTTATTTTTACTTTCGTAATTTTTTTTTTTTTTTTTTTTTTAGAGAGAGAGTTTTTCCTTTTTAATTGCTTCTTTATAAAAAAAGACTTTAAATAAATCCATTATATATTAATTTCTGTTGAATTCTTTTCAAATCCATCATAAACTATTGTGTTCAAAAAATAAGGGAAATTTTTATTTTAAAAATGCGCATGCTTTGAACATTAATGGGAATTTTTTTTTTTTTTTTTACTATAGCCGTCAATAACAGCTTGTAGGATTTTCATATTGCACGATTTGTTAGTTCATAAATAAAGGACACAAGGAAGGTCGGAAGACTTTCAAATATCATGAATTTATAGATCAAAATTTTGTATTAAATTTCTTTTTCTTTTAGAATGGAAATGCTTCTGCAGATGAATAGGAAACATAACGAGAGGAGAAAAGATCCACAAAGTTGACGCTTGACGTGGTTGCTCTGGGTTCACACGTGCAGATTTTTAATCTTTGAAAACTTTTCTGCAATACCTTCATTGGAGAAGCGTGGATTCATTTTAGGTATCAGCTCTTTAGACAAACTGATAAACGGTATACGTGAACATAACTTCAATGTTACTGTCGATCCATCCAGGAACTTTTCGGCTCGTAAAACTTAACCTCAACCTCGACAACCTAAACTCAACCTAATTGCTTAAACCATTTAGGATTGGTCGTAACGATAACGAGCTCTCAGTCATAGGCACAATGAACAATACTTAGCGATTGGTCGCACATCCGCCAGGCTACGGCCATATGCTATCTTTTTCGTCACTTCTTTCTGACCATCATGTTGTTACACGAACACTGACAGATAGGTTATATTAAAAAAAAAAGAAAGAAAGACGTAGGTAAATAACATTGAAGGACGTTTATAATCTTACCTTGGTATCGGACTCTATAAAAACCATAAAAACAATGTCTATGCTCTTCAGGCAATGCCGACGTCATACACCTTAGCAACACGTGAAACTAATTAAGTCATGCACAGTGGTTAAGTAATACTACGCCGAATTAAGAATTACCAGGCTTCCTGTCTGGCTAGTGTTCTCCTAGCGTTCACTTCTGGTTTTCCCCCGTCTCCTTCTTATAGTAACATTTGCTTTTCTCTTGCACTAAACTATTTAATGCACACAGTAATAAACATTTTAGAAATATATGTTTTGAAACTTTTCCAAGCACACACACATACACACACGCACACAGCAACTCATCTCTTGTTGACTTGCAATATTTTAGCAGTAGAAGAGGACAAATATATATAAGTTAAATAAGTTTTTTACCTTGGGTTCGTTTTTCTTCAATTAAACGCAAGCTTTATTTTAAGTTTTTATTTTTATTTAACAAATTTAGGTAGATTTTATTTTGGGAACTTCAGTGGGTGAGATTGATAAAAAGACTGCCTGTTCTTAACAGATTTCGTTTTAACGAAACCTTGGTTTATTGACAGCCAGCACTTGTGTTTACAGTAGGGTGCTATGGGACATTGGTGGGAAATGTTTATGGTAGGGTGCTATAGGATATGGGTGAGAATGTTTACAATGAGTTCATATGACACTCATTGTTTATGAAGCTTTTTGTTTATTTTACCCGAAATTTGATTTTCATTGGAATGGTCCTTAACTTATATTTAAGTTAATTATAAAATGTTGCTGTTCGTACTTGAAATTCATAGTGAATCGCGAGGGTTTGTGGGCATGTATTTACAAAAACGTTTGTCTTGACCTCCCCTATCAGCAGATAAGCCTTTATTCACTGTTGTACGCACGAATTCGTGCGAATAGCCGACTAGGTAAGAATCGCGACTATTAAGCTAATGTTCGCGAAATCAAATTTCAGATGCGGTAGAGTTCGCTTTTGTTGTAGCTATAATGAGGGCTCAGGCGGTAAAGGCATAATATTTATAGATTTGGCGCAAATGCACACGACTGCGGTCACTACCACCTCCTGCCTCCTATTATTTCTCTCTCTTCGTTTGTGATTCTGACCAACCCTGTGTTACACGAGTAGCGGATATTCTTCAGATGTAAAAAAAAGTCGACAGTTTGTGATGTCTAAGCTAAAATGGTTTTTCTATAGAATACGGTCGCATCACTGGCACGATTGAAATCGTTTTTATATATTTCAACCTCAAATTGATTTCTGCCACAATTAGTTTAATATTAGTACACTCACTATTATGTATATTAATATAGTCAGTGTTATCGTTATTATTATTGCTATTTTATTACACGGACGGACTTATCGTTTTCTCAAACTTCGTGTGTGAAGGTAAATTAAAAACATAAATACTACGCATTCCATTTCAATTTTTGAAAAATGGAAAATTTTAGATGAGTTGATCCAGGCTTTAGTGAACAGGTCTTCCTTTTATGTACTTGTAGTATAGGCGGAAGTGCGTAACACGCAGAAGGGCTTTTTATATTCACGAATGTTGTTGACAATGGTTTGAATCGATCTACTTGTTCGACCACTTCCCATATAACGCCCTATCTTGAAAAGTCGTTATATGAAAAAGATTTCAATTTTCGAAATTTTTCCACAAAACTCGCTCTGTAATTGTATTTGAACACTCTAAATATGATTCGGCTGATTTGAAACCTCTATCATAGAATCGTTCCTACGAAAACAGAATCTTTGTATAGTGAAACGGTATACTTTCTAATACATCGTGGTAAAGAATTAGTACATAATAGTCAATTGACATAGAAATCAACTTTGCCGAATTTGGACCACGTAGGTATGTTTACGGGCTTTCATGAAAAGTATAACTTTGCATGAAAATCATATGTAACTTTTGATGTATTATTACCAAAATGAGTCAATAACTGTGTGACGGGGGATGGTGTAGGGTATGTAATAGTAGGCCTTGCATGATTGTAATGTTCTTAGCTGTTTTTTAATGTGACTGCTAAAAGTAATTGACAAAAGTTAATATATTCTTATCTAATCGTAATCGCTTGCGTAATTATAATTCCTTTTATGATCCGCACACTAAATAATGTTGAGGACAAAACATTGAATGGAAAATTAATGATAAAATGTCTTTGAGTTGTTGAATAATCGTTTGCCATGTCCAATGTTCAGGGAGGTAAATCAAAAGATTAGCACATGGCGAATGATCCGTTCATATGGAAGGATTAAGATAAAGTATATTTCAGTTTCAACGACTTACAGTAACTTTTTGACAGAATAAAAATATGCTTGGCTTAGAGCGGCAGTAAGCAAAACTCTATGCATTCGTTTGAAAATCTTGTTAATAACAATTGCAGTGAATTAATTATACCCTACATCACTTGTTGGACAATGTATATTAAGTTCGTGCGGACAATTGCAACACACAGAAGGATTTGGCATAAATCTACCTTTTGTTAGAACAACAGATACAGAGGCACTTTTTAAATCGATCTAAGCCTGTCTGCTCGACTGTCCATCTGTCCGCCTGATGTCGATGAGAACCATTGATACAAAAGCAATCTCTAAATAGACGGGAGCTTGTCTATGTGTCTGTCCGTATGATGTCTGTCCATCATTATTCTTGTGTTCAACCCATAGCCCGCTATTTTCGAGATATTTTGATGAAATTTGGCACACCTATGTGTGTTAGCCGAAGGAGGAACCCTATCGACCGCTTCCCATTGCCTTAGTTGTTAAGTCGTTATAAGGAAAAATATTCTAATTATTAGAGTTTTCTTACAAAAACAACTTAGTAATAATATTTCGGCATTCTAAATTGGCGTGAAAACTTTGGACCGACAGGGTCAATTTTTTGAACCTCTTGCCATATAATTCGTCCTATGAAAACTTAATCTTTATATGGTAAAAAGCCTTACTTCTCAACACTCCTTGATGAAAATTCGTTTCTAATAATAATTTGACATAAAATATAACCCGACCGAACTTGGATAGCGTAGATCTATTTCTTGGATCCGTACGCATATAATGATTCCATTGTTCATTTTATTTGTTTTATTGACGAATACATATTAAGGGACCAATCGTTCGAAATAAATTTTACATTTTCGTTACGGGTTCGATTATTTGCTGAGATTCTATTAATCATACTAGTGATCGTATTATGAATTGTATTGCGCTTCACACCAATTTCCCTTCACATACACTAGGAGCGAATTTTCTTCAAGTTAAGATATGAAATGACGAGTCTTACTCACTTCTACATGATCGGTAAGGAATCGCAATCACTTGTAATTTTAATATGTCGAGATGAGCGAGATGAGCGAGATGAGCGAGATTATTTTCTTAACAACCAACCAATATTGTGGTTTCGTACGTTTCTCCATGAAATCGATGTTATCGTAACAGATAGTATAGAAAGCCGTCGAAGTCCAAGGAAGGGCTAAATACATGTTTTACTAATGTGCGTTCATTTGCTTTCTGTCTTCTGACAGCCGCAGCATGGCTTCAAGACTTGACTTTGACTTTTATGTAGAAAACGTAATTGAATTTTTTAATGTAGAAATTCTTAAATGTCATGCGTTTGTCCAACTAATTAAGTAAAACATTCATAATTAGATAAACATGTCGAATGAAGAGATGAATAGCTTCACATAAAAAAAAAAAAAAACCCGGCTCAAGTTGAGTATAATTTCTTTGTTATTGTGTTAATCAAAATAAAATACTCGGCACCACGTCGCGTCGCGTCATACAATTTCTCATGTAGCTTCGATACAAAATATTAAAACGTACGCCTTGTTACCGTATAAAGGCTTCCTTTTCTCATGACAAGTCATCTACGGTCCGGTTCCCAAAAACCAAATCTATGTGATGCACACACAATGAGTGTCACACTACCATTGCACTACTGATTTTCAGCATAATCAACTGAAACTGAGACCTTCTTGCCGTACAAAAGTTCATATTCTAAAGCAACGTTTGCTTGGGGAATTGCCAGAGAAAGAGTTCAATCCTCTCGTATTTCGCCCATTCATCTGTTCTACAATGATTTTTATCAACAAATATTAAGAACTTTTTTTCAATGTAAATATTACTTTAAAATAAAGCATTGTAATGGGGCTGAACATAAGTATAGATCGGTTCAATCCATTTACGTTGGGATTGATTCGCGGCGCAAAACAGGGCGGTGTATCAAATTTTGTAAAAGCGTAACGAAAGCTGCTGTCTGTGAAAACAAATAAACAGACTTCAGATAGACAAAGTTAACCGATTTATTATTATTGTTATTATTACAAATTTAGCCAGAGAATAAATTCTAAGACTAAAGTCTTAAAGCACTAGCATTTAAGGCTTTCGGCTTTTATTTTTATTAATACTATTATTATTATTATTATTGTTATTATTAAAAACTCTACCGCACTTGAGATTTGAACCCACAATCATTGAATTGCTAGTCGAAACTCTTGCCTACTCGGCCACTCAGGCGGATTTAACCGATTTAGG